>PVJN01020570.1:0-35812 GCA_004026805.1 Lasiurus borealis
GAGTGTCACAATGCCACACCTCTACTGCAACTGATAACCCACGAACTACGGAATCTAGACGGACTACACCCTGTCACTGCGGATTACTGTCCACAATGGAATCTTCAAAGACAAAGGAGGATGAAACTCGTCTGCGGGGGCCGGAGCCGCCGTTCGGGATTCAAGTGTACACACTCTGCGCTCCCACAGGGCCAGGCCCAGGCCCCGCCGCGTCGGGGGGACCCGGGAGTTAAGTGCTGAACGGTATTGTTTCGCTCTGACGTTGGATAGGGTTCTCCTTTTTCCGCTCCCCCTCCCCCTCATGTTTTTTTTTTTAAATTTTATTTTTTTAAAATTTTTCTTGAAAAAGTATTTCCAGTGCTCACTCTTTCACATGGATGTCCCCCCTCCCCAGTCGCTAACACACAAATCGCCCCCAAGTCGTGTTGTCATAAATGCACCTGTATTGCAACGAAAAACGCCGGTCATCGTTTGTCCAACGAGCGGTCTGCTGGGGTCTCTGCAGCCGGTCGGTTGGTCGGTTGGTCGGTTGGTCGGTCGGTCGGTCCGGGGATGCCGTCCCCAGGTTGGGGTGGGGAGGGGTCTGGGCATCGCTCACCTGTGAGTCAGTGAGGTAATAGCACAGGAGGCCCGCTCGCCTTCACTCTCTGGTTTTCAGTCGCGTTTGTTTTGCTTTGCGTTTTGTTTTGCGTGCGTGCGTGCGTGTGTGTTTCTCTCGTTCCTTTTGCGTCTCTTTCCTGCGTAGACGACCCAGAACAAGTGGGTCATATGTCAGGGGAACTTGGAACATGTGTGTGTGTGTGTGTGTGTGTGCGTGTGTATGTGTGCGTGTGTGTGTGTGTGTTTCTCTCTCGTTCCTTTTGCGTCTCTTTCCTGCGTAGACGACCCAGAACAAGTGGGTCATATGTCAGGGGAACTTGGAACATGTGTGTGTGTGTGTGCGTGTGTGTGCGTTCATTCATCCGTTGGTTGGTTCTGCGTGTGGTGGTGGTGGTGGTGGTGGTGGTGGTGGTGGTTTCATTTTTTTCTTTCTTTCTCTCGGAAGGGTCAGCCGGGCTCCCGTCCGCTTTGGGAGGTGGCACGTGCGTCTCTCGGCCAGCAGCATCGGAACTCAAAAAAAACGTGAGCCTGCTTGCCGCCGGTTCCCCAAAGCAGCCCGGCCTCAGTACCCCGGTTTAGGTCTTCATCTCCGTAGGAGAGGAGAGGACAGTTACTCCCGCCGAGCCACCCGGACAACGGGATGGCAGCCGGCGATCCTGTTACCTCTTTCCCATCTCGTTCTGTCTGAGGAACTGGATGTTGCTGCTACAGTCCGCGAGCTCGGGGTACTGCTCCACCGGCAGCACGTAGTAGCCCTCGTAGCCGGGCACGCGGCCCGCGCTCAGCAGCTGCTGCCGCTCGCCCTCAGTCCACAGGCGGCTCCCCTCGCGCCCGTCCCTGGCCCTCTGCTGCTCCTTGGCCCACGCGGTGCCCAGGGCCCTCTGGCGCGCCTGGTCCAGCACGCGGGCCTTCTCTTCGTCCAGGGTATCCGGGGTGAGGCCGTAGCGGATGCTGAGCAGCAGCGTGTTGTACTGGAACTCCACGTTGGTGAACCTTCGAGTCCTGCCGTTGACCAGCAGCGTGGGCTGCGACACGGTCACGTTCACGCCGCTCTCCAGCACCTTGCGGCCGATGGTGGTGCCCAGCGTGAGCAGGTCGGCGTCGGCCGCGCCGATCTTCACGAAGTAGTGCGTGTCCCTGCCCTCGACGCTGTAGTGCATCTTGTCCAGGTAGTAGGCGTTGTTCAGCACCGACGCCACCTTGCGGCTGTCCTCGCTCGCGATGCTCGACACGCCCGTGCTCACCCGGCCCTCCTTGATGGCGAACATGATGCCTTTGCCGATGATGGGCGTGGTGGTGGCGAACCAGTGGCCGGCTTTCTCCCGGATGGGGGCGTGCAGCTTCTTCGAGATGACCTGCCCTTCCAGGGCCAGGAAGGCCTGGTTGTGCCTCTCCGTCGTCTGCTGGACGCCGGTGAGGAGCTGCGGGCGGAAGAGAACACGAGAGCTGAGGCTGGGAGGCGCGTGACAGAAGGGTCAGAAGGGGAAAAGCCTGGCCTCCCTGCAAGACCAAGGCGTGCGTCTTTGATGACATGCACTGACTGTTTTGAAAACACATTTAAAAAAATATATATTTTATTGATATTTTACAGAGAGGAAGGGCGAGGGATAGAGAGCTAGAAACATCGATGAGAGAGAGACATCGATCAGCCACCTCCTGCACGCCCCCTACTGGGGATGTGCCCGCCACCAAGGTACATGCCCTTGACCAGAATCGAACCTGAGACCCTGCAGTCCGCAGGCTGATGCTCTATCCACTGAGCCAAACCGGTTTCAGCAAACATATTTTTCTTGATTTCAGAGAAAGGAAGGGAGAGGGAGAGAGAGATAAACATCGATATCGATCGGCTGCCTCCTGCACGCCCCCTATTGGGGATGGAGCCCACAAGCAGGGCAGGTGCCCTGACCAGGCATCAAACAGGACACCTCCTGGTACACAGGATGAAGCTCAACCAACTGAGCCACACGGGCCGGGCGAGGCTTACCTTTGGAGACTGGGACAGGCTGGTGGTTCCAGGGCTCGGGTGGGGTGGCCTGCCCGCTGGAACTGGGCCCCTAACTGAAACGATGGTGTGGAGGTTTGCCACCTTGCTGGCACCGCGCCCAGGCCTACCCACTTGCCTGGACTGGCCCTCGGAGGAGGAAGAGGGTCATCGCATTGCAATGGTTTGGCAGCTGCCTTGCCCACTTCATACCGGGAGTGTCCTGGCCTGAAGGGCGGGGTGTGTGTTTGAGTGGCTAGGAACCTGGCTGCTGCGACTTAGATTTTGTAAAAAATTTAAAAAATATATATATATATTATTGATATTTACAGAGAGGAAGGGAGAGGGATAGAAAGTCAGAAACATCAATGAGAGAAAGAGAGACATTGACCAGCTGCCTCTTGCATGCCCCCTACTGGGGATGTGCCCGAAACCAAGTTATGTGTCCTTGATCAGAATCGAACCTGGGACCTTTCAGTCTGCAGGCCAATGCTCTATCCACTGAGCCAAACCGGTTTTGGCGACTTAGATTTTTTTGAGGCCATTGTCCTGGATATTCATGAACTGCCTTAGGTTCAGACCTTGCTACTCAAAGTATGGCTGGGAGTAGAGGAACCTCTGGGCCCACCCTAGTAGGAAACCACTCCCCTCCCCCCCAGAAATCTCAGACCTCACACTCAGGAGCCACATTCTGACCAGACACCTGGGTGGTGTGTGAGCATATGAATGCCTGAGGTGCCTCTGGCTGCGTGGACCAGCGGGAGGGTCTCAGGCTCCGATCATTGGCCTGGGGTTTCCGCCCTGGCTCCACAGAGGGAGGGAATCACTGAGACCGCCTCCGCCTTCCGTTCTCCACTCACCAATGACAACTTGTCTCCATCGGTGGTGGGGGACAGGCTGGGACGATGGGAGAGGCTGTGTTTGGGAGGTAATGGCACTCAGATAAATGAGAGAAATAATGGCTAGTCATCCGCTGAGTAGTCCCTGAGGGGGACCGGACGGAGAGAAGGTTGTTTGCAATTACCCAGAGGCTCCTCCTCATCACTCTCCTCACACGGTCTGGACAGTTCTCCAGAGCAGCCGGGACCTTTCAGGCCTTGATGGTGCTGAGCGCGGTTCCGTGGCGGGGACTCTCCCGCCCACCCCATCGTGGCGGAGCTCGGAGCTGCACCCACGTGGGAAAATGACCACCCTTCGGTCATCGCCGAGCGAACCAAGGACAGATTCTGTGCTGAAAACTCAACCTGTGTACGTTTGGGCCGTAAAACCCTGACGTTTTATGCAGGGGCATAAAAATATGCTTTAAATGGGACAGAGATGGCAAAAGCATCGTTTTATGATGCCCCATAAAAGCCTAAAGGTTTATGATATTACAGGCAGCGCAGATGGTAGGTGGCGGCGAGATTTCTCTGTGCTGTTGTTCATCCATGAGTAACTCAAGGGTAGACACTGAATCGATCACGATACCACCATTAAGGTTGTCATCGAGGTTCTGAAGAGATTGTGTGCTGCACCAGGCAGGTGACCGCATCGACCCCGGCTTTGCTGGGAAGTCACCGCGATGCATGCCTCTTTTATACCCAGCTCCGGTGTCCCCCCTCTGCCCACGTGCCCTCTGCTCATACGCAGTTCTGTTTGCGAAAGGGAACGACGCCAGTGCTTTGTGTTGTTGGCAGGAACCCTGCTTACCTGTCCGTGCTCGCTTGCTTGGCTCTCTGACAGCTCATAGGGCGGAGGCACGAAATACATTTTGGCCCTCGGGAAGCCAGGGATGATGTTGCTGAGCTGAAATCCAAACATCACCAGCCAGCTCTTCACATCTGCGGTGGGAAGAGAAACAAGGACTTCTGACATCATCGTGGGTGGGAGGCAAGAGAGGATTGTGGGAAGAGAACAAAAGGAAATGGGTGGGCGGGTGGGAATCCCACAGGAGAGGGAGGCAGGAGCCTGGGAAGGTCTCTGGGTGCAGACCCAGAGCTGCTTTGCATGGGTTCGAGGAAGAATTTATTAACCCCCCCCGCGTGGTGACTTAGAAGACCGGTGTTGGAGCGAGGGAGATCTGGTTTCAAACGCCCTCGCTGTGTGACCTTGGACAAGCTCCTGCCCTTTCTCTCCACTCATGCTCCTCAGATGTAACTTGGGAAAACCCTTATCCCAGTCTCGTTGGGTTGTTGTGAGGGCTGAGGGAGAAAATCCATGGAAAGGGCCTATCACAGTGCCTGTCTCACTCTCTTCCCCTTCTCCTTCTTTTCCATTTTCTCTAAAAATCAATGGAAAAATACCCTAGAGTGAGGATTAACAAAAAAGAAAAAGCCTGTTTTCAGTTTTCTTTTTAAAAAATATATTTATATTGACTTTTATTGATTTCAGAGAGGAAGGGAGAGAGAAAAACATTCATGATGAGAGATAATCATTGATCGGCTGCCTCCTTGCACACCCCACACTGGGGATTAAGCCCACAACCCGAGCATGTGCCTTGACTGGGAATCGAACTATGACCTCCTGGTTCACAGGTCGATGCTCACCCACTGAGCCACGCCAGCAGGCTGTTTTCAGTTTTCTTTTTTAAAAAATATTTTATTGATTTTTCACAGAGAGGAAGGGAGAGGGATAGAAAGTCAGGAACACCGATGAGAGAGAGACATCGACCAGGCACCTCCTGCACGCCCCACACTGGAGACCTGCCCGCAAGCAAGGCACATGCCCCTGACCGGAATCGAACCTGGGACCTCTCAGCCTGCAGGCCGACGCTCTATCCACTGAGCCAAACCAGTCTCGGCTGTTTTCAGTTTTCTTGATCACATACCTAGGTGTGAAATTGCTAGGTCATATAGTTCAATCCTTTCCTTTACAAATAGATCCAGAATCTGTGTCCACTTCTGGTCATTTTCACCACCTCAGCCCTGGCCCATCAGCTCTTGCCGGGACGTCTAACCGGCCTCCCTGCCTCCACCTCGGGTCCCACATGCCTTCTCAGCGCAGCAGCCAGAAGGAGCCTTTCCACAGGGAGCAGGCCCTGTCACTCCTCTGCTGGGAACATACCCCTCCCCTCCCCATTCCTCTCTGTGAGAAAGCCTGAGTCCTCCTGATGGAGGACTGCATCCTTTCCCCTGCTCCCTCACTCCCGCCTCTGCTATTGCTCCATCGTGCCAGATGCACACTCATCTCAGGGCCTGGAGCGCGCATCCTGGAAGGTCTCTTCCGGCTCTCTCACCTCTTCCAAGTCTTCTCAGATGCTGTCTTTCCACGAGGGCCAACCCCAACCATCACATTTACCACCTGCCCCCACCCCCAGCAATCCCAAGTCTCCTTACTCTGCTCATCCCTCCCCCCAGCCCCTCCAGTGGTCATATTACAACCTGCTGCATCACTTGGATGTGTATTATACCCACTGGCCATTGTCAGAATGTAAGCTCCACAAGGGCAGGGAGTAAAAAAAAAAAAAATCTATGTTAGTCACTGATGTCCTCCAAGGCCTTACAACAGTGGTTCTCAACCTTCCTAAGGCCGCGACCCTTTAATACAGCTCCTCATGTGGTGGTGGCCCCCAACCATAAAATTATTTCCGTTGCTACTTCATAACTGTAATTTTGCAACTGTTATGAATCGTATGTGTGTTTTCCAATGGTCTTAGGCGACCCCTGTGAAAGTGTTGTTTGACCCCCAAAGGGGTCGCGACCCACAGGTTGAGAACCGCTGCCCTACAACAATGCTGGGAACAAAATAGGTGCTCAGCAAGTATCCCTGGAATGAATGAATGAATGAGTAAACACTGAACAAATGTGGCAAAGGCTTCCTTGTCTGGTGTAAGGGTGACAGGGGAACTAGCTCTCCCTGCCTCCTACCCCGGGACTGTCACGAGTTCACGCTGACTTTGGCACTAAACACACAGGCATGTAAGAACCCCTGAATGGGAGGCAATCCGGGATCCAGGATGCATTTGTCGGCCTTGGGCACAGACCAGTCCCTTGAGTGACCTGGCAACGACACACATTAGTGCTAGCCCATTTAAGAATTATTTAACAATACAGTTTGTAAGAATTATTTAACAATACAGCTTGAGACTGGCTTCGAAAGTGTGTCAGCATCCAGCAGAGAGGAGCCTGGCTGGAGTGTAGCAACAATCACAAACTGACAAAGCAGCTGTTTTGGGCCGGATGCTGTAGAGCCTGGCTTTCCCAGCGGTGGGTATTCATTTGTGAACGGCCCTTCATTTTTGAATGGCCTCAGCACCCTTGTTTGGCCACGTTCACGTATCACCTGTACAGGCCTTTACTTCCTGATTTCTGAAAATGAATTTTTCTTTTTCACTTAAGCCAGTCCTTTTTTTAAAAAAATATATTTTATTGATTTTTTACAGAGAGGAAGGGAGAGAGAAAGTCAGAAACATCGATGTCAGCTGCCTCCTGCACGCCCCACAGTGGAGATGTGCCAGCAAGCAAGGTACATGCCCCCAAGCAGAATTGAATCTGGGACCTTTCAGTCCGCAAGCCGATGCTTTATCCACTGAGCCAAACCAGTCTCGGTCCTTTTTTTTTCTTTTTGAAGAAAACTCTTAAAAAATTTTAAAATTATTTTTAAACTAGATTTTTAAAGAGAGAGGAAGGGAGGAGAGAGAGAGAGAATCATTGATGTGAGAGTGAGACAGCAATTGGCTGCCTCCTGCCCACCCCATACCGGGGATGGAGCGCACAAACTGACCAACCTAGAATCAAACTGGCAACCTTTCAGCGCCTGGGCTGACACCCAACCAACTGAGCCACACTGGCCAGAGCTTCACTCAGTCCATTTTTAAAAAGAGACATTGCCACGACCATCAATGGGAAAGCAGACTCACCTGAGGCAAACAGAAAATAACTGTAAAATTAAAGCAAAGAAAACAGAAGCTATGCGATTAAATTGAGCATGATTTGGTTGCCAGCTAGGGAGGGAGTCTTAGATCTGCTCTCTCCATTAAAAAGGGAGAGTTGAAGTGTCCAGGGGAGACTTTCTCCGCCTCAACGGGTTGGGAAGAATAAAACAAGGACTGAAGAGAGACCACTGTCCCCATCTGTGTTTCCACGCTGCTCAGTACCTCATCTGCACACCTTCCGAGGGACATGGGATGTGTAAGAAGTGTCTAGAAAAGCAAGAGAGGTCTGTTCCCTGTCTGGATCCTCCCCAGCACTCAGGAGCTGATTCCTGATCCCTGCCTTTGAGACCAGGACTTTGAAGGGCCGAACCCACGAATAACAATTGCTCATGTCATCTGCCTTATTTTTACCCTCTAACATTGCCTGGTTTCTGAGTCTAAACCTACTGTAAAGTGTTTATTCGAGTTGCTGGTCTCCTCCCCGATTCAGCAGGAAGCACACCTGGCACCATAAACCCCCTCCTCCCTGGAAGTCATTGGTATGTGATGGGCCCCCTAAACCATCTGGCAAGGTGGCCCCTCCTACGAGTTCATCCCCTTCCTCTTCTCAGGTTCTTTCTCCAAAACCTGCTGTCGGCCAGCTTGGTGTTCGGCAGAGATGGGAGGAGAGGGTGAGGGAAGAAGGCGGTGAGGGAAATGAAACCCCACAAACTCTGACTTTATGCTCACATGCGCCTGGGGTTGTAAACCCAAAGACCCACTCAGGGCAAGGGGTGATGTGGGGGGGGAGGGGAAATGCAAGTCACGGTGGGTGACACCTAGGAGGTTCACTTGGCTCAGAATTGGTTGGGGTTTCAGGTTTGCCAAGTCCGTGCCACGCAGAGCAGAATTCGGATCTGTTTCGGGGTGGAGCCGGAGAGTCCTCCCCCCAGAAAATGATGCGGAGGTAGCATCCCCACTCGTCAGCTACAAAGTTCTCATGTCCAAGTTCATTGCTGCATATGCATAGCAAACGTATTGCTACCACGCATCCGCCTTCGTGCTGGGCTAGGTGCTTTACAAGTCCCAATTCATTTACTTTTATTTATTTATTTATTTATTTATTTATATTTTTAAACATTTTTAAAAAATATATTTTATTGATTTATTACAGAGAGGAAAGGAGAGGGATAGAGAGTTAGAAACATTGATGAGAGAGAGACATTGATTAGCTGCCTCCTGCACACCCCCTACAGCAGCGGTTTTCAACCTGTGGGTTGCGACCCCTTTGGGGGTCGAGCGACCCTTTCACAGGGGTCGCCTAAGACCAGCGGAAAATGCAGATATTTACATCACGATGCATAACAGTAGCAAAATTTCATGGTTGGGGGTCACCACCCCATGAGGAGCTGTATGCAAGGGTTGCGGCCTTAGGAAGGTTGAGAACCACTGCCCTACAGAGAATGTGCCCGCAACCAGGATACATGCCCTTGACCGGAATCGAACTTGGGGCCTTTCAGTCCGCAGGCCGACGCTCTCTCCACTGAGCCACACCGGTTTCGGCCATTTACTTTTCACAATCCCATGGGTGAGAAGTGTTATCACCCTTTTGCTGATGAACTGGAAGCTCAGAAAGGCTAAGACGTTTGCTCAAGTTATACAGCAGGTGACGGGCAAGGCCAGAATTCAGTGTTCAGGCGCTGCCATCAGCAGGAAATGGCCTGAGGACAGACTAGGCTCTGGGCTGGGTTTGGTCCCGGTTTGTCCAGGACTGGGGAGTCTCCTGGGATGCTAACATTGGGAGGGAGGTCTGTCTTCCCGTCTGCCTTTTTACTAATACCTTTTAATCACAGATATGGCAAGTATTAATATATTACTTTAAAAAAGAACTGGTAAGCCTGACCATTGTGGCTCAGTGGACTGAGCATCATCTCATGCAACAAGAGGTCATGGGTTCAATTCTCGGTCAGGGCACATGATGGGGTTGTGGGCTTGATGTCTAGTAGCGGGTGTGCAGGAGGCAGCTGATGGATGTTTCTCTCTCATCAATGTTTCTATTTCTCCCTCTCCCTCTTTCTCTAAAACTGATACAAACATATTTTAACAATATCAAAAAAACCAACAACTCCCTATTAAAGTACCAATGGCATATTTCACAGACCTGCGAAGAACTCTCCAAAGATTCATCTGGAACAAAAAAAGACCCCAAATAACCACAGCAATCTTGAGAAAGAAGAATAAAGTAGGTGGGATCTCAATACCAGATTTCAAGCTGTATTACAAAGCCACTGTTCTCAAAACAGCCTGAACTGGCACAAGAACAGACATATAGACCAATGGAACAGAACAGAGAACCCAGAAATCGACTCAAGCAATTATGCTCCATTAATATTTGACAAAGGAGGCATGAACATACAATGGAGTCAAGATAGTCTCTTCAATAAACGGTGTTGGGAAAATTGGACAGATACATGCAAAAAAAAAAAAAGAAACAAAACCACCAACTTACACCATACACAAAAATAAACTCAAAATGAATACAGGACTTAATCATAAGACGGGAAACCATAAAAATACTAGAGTAATCCATAGGCAGCAATATCTCAGACATTTGCCAAAGGAACGTCTTCACTGATACTGCTCCTAAGGCAATGGAAGCTAAAGAGAAAATGGGACTACATCAAAATAAAAAGCTTTTTCACAGCAACAGAAACCATCAACAAAACAACAAGAAAGCCCAGGTATGGAGAACATATTTGCAAATGTTATCGCTGATAAAGGTTTAATCTCCATCTATGGGGAACTTATACAACTTAATAAAAGGAAGATAAGTGACCCAATAAAAAAATGGGCAATAGACCTAAATAGAATCTTTTTGAAAGAAGACAAAAGAAAGGCCAAGAGACACATGAAAACATGCCCAAAGTTACTAATTATCCCAGAGATGCAAATCAAAACAACAATGCGGTACCATCTCCCACCTGTCAGAATGGCTATCATCAACAAATCAACAAACGACAAGTGCTGGCGAGGATGCGGAGAAAAAGGAACCCTCGTGCACTGCTGGTGGGAATGCAGACAGATGCAGCCGCTGTGGAGAACAGTATGGAGTTTCCTCAACAAACTAAAAATGGAGCTCCCATTTGACCCAGTAATCCCATTCCTAGGAATATATCCTAAGAAACTAGAAACACCAATCAGAAAGGACATATGCACCCCTATGTTCATAGCAGCACAATTTACAATAGCTAAGGTTTGGAAACAGCCTAGGTGCCCATCAGCAGATGACTGGATCAGAAAACTATGGTCCATCTACACAATGGAATTCTATGCTGCCATTAAAAAGAAGGAATTCATACCATTTGCAGCAACCTGGATGGAACTGGAGATCCTTATGCTAAGGGAAATAAGCCAGTCAGTGAAAGAAAAATACCCACATGATCTCACTCATGTATGGGTAATAAAGAACATTATAAACGGATGAACAAAAAGATAGATTCAGAGGCAGTAACACATCAAACAGTCTGTCAAATTATAGTGGGAAGGTTAGGGAGAGGTGGGGTAGATAAAGAGATCAACCAAAGGACTTCTATGCATGCATGTAAGCATAACCAATGGACGCAAGATACTGGGGGGAGGTGAGGGCATGCATGAGAGTGGGGCATGCAATGGGAAGATATGTACACATGTAATATCTTAATTTTAAAAAATTGAAAAAACAAACAAACCACACATGAAACAAAACCCCAAAACGACAAGTGTTAAAAAGGCTACATTTCTGGAGCCCATTGAATGGGAAAGAAATCTTTCCTGTCCTCCTTCGCCCTTCCTGTAATATGTTCCTAGAAGTGGGATCACTGGGTCAAATGGGAGATCCAGTTTTAGTTTGTTGAGGAAACTCCATACTGGTCTCCACAGTGGCTGCACCAGTCTGCATGCCCACTGGCAGCTGCCCCTCTGCTCCAGTCCAAGTGTCTTGTAGCTACTGACCTTCCCCTCCCTCCCTCTCCCTCCCCTCTCCCTCCCCCCTCTCCCTCCCCCCTCTCCCTCCCCCCTCTCCAGGGGCCAGCACTTTCCCCGGAAGAAACAGAACCTCCTTGGCCTCAGCAGCTGCCTCTTGCATTCAGAGAGCTACTTCCCAACAGCAAAGATGCTCTGGAGCACGAGAGAGGCTCCTCCCCACCGACCACGTCTCAATTCTCCCTCTGCCCCTGAGCTGGGAGGAGCGGGCAGCGGAGGGACAGGCTCCCAGCAAGCCCAGCCCCTCCGCCGCTCTCCCGAGAGGCTAATGGAGGCTCCTGGAGACGGGGTTCCAGAGGTGGGACAGTGTGTGTTCTCCGCGGGGTCCCTGCCCAGGGTACCCTCCCGCTGGCGGGGCAGCAGGTGTGGGAGGATGCTCAGTCCACCCGGCCCTCCCTCACCCCGCAGCTCCCTGGCCGGCGTGGGCCAGAGACACTACGTGGCTTCTCTGACACTAGGGTTTATGCCAGACTTTCCAACAGTCGCTGGATTTAATGTTGGACTGGGTTCGACCTGATTGAATTCCCGGCCTATTGGGTCTCGGAAGCACCGGAGAGGGGAGAGCCCCCTTGCCAGGGCGCGCACGTGGGCGGCGGGTTCTCGAGCTGGAGGAGGGAGGAGGGGAGGGGCAGCGGCCGGTACTGGACCCCGAGATGGGAGAGCCCGAGGCAGCAGCGGTGTGGCCAGCGGTGTGGCCAGCGCCCCCCAGTGGCGACTCGCCTAGTTCTTCACTCTGGGGGGGACGGTAGCGATGGGGGAGCCAGTGCCCATGGAGCCACAGAAAGCAGGGGGGAGGTGGGAGCTGCTGAGGCTCAGCTGCTGGGACCACCCCTGAACCCCATCCTTCTGCCCCTCTTCTCCCTCCACCGCCCCGGCAACGGCAGCCTCGGGGCCCCCGGCGCCCCAGCCGGAGTCAGAGGGACAGGCCGGTGCTGCAGCTGACAGTTCCAGGTCTGCAGGTTCTGGATCCACCCGCAGGCAGGACGCCAGGAGGATGCCCGGCCCCCGGGGCAGCCTTAAAGCAGTCCCGCCTCCCGCAGCCCCGGAGAGACAGGAAGGAGGAGGGTGCAAAACTGCCCACTAACTGGCCCGGGGGCCCCCAGGCCTCCCCAGTCCACGCCGATACCCCCATTCACCGCTGGCCGTGCCCAGCTGCCCCCCGTCCATGCTGGCGGGAGCAGGCGGCGAAGGGAAGGAGCCGAAGACCTGGGGGAGGCCTCCGTGGACGTGGCTTGGTGCGAGGTCCAGGGACCCCAGCCCAGCACGCAGCCTCAGGGCACCAGACCGGTGGAACCTCAAGACACAGCGCATTGGAGGGGGACCCACCACCAGGAGAGAGTGGGTGCCCCACCCGGATGCCAGCCCAGACACACAAGGTCCTTCCGCCCCAGCAGCCAGCCCACCACAAGGTGAGGATGAGAGACCCAGGCCGGCCACGGCCCTCGGACGGCTCCCAGCCTGAGCCCAGCGCCCTTGAAGCGGCCCCTCCTTCCTGAGAGACAGCAGCAGCCCCCTGGACCCAGGCACCCAGAGCCTGGGACCCACTCCGCCCCCAGGAGCAGTGGGGGAGATGCTCACCCCACTACAGCGGCGATTCCAATGCAGAGGACACCCGGAGCCACATCTGGTACCTGCAGTTTTCCCCTCGGACCTGGACCCTGCCCAGCACCGCTCTCCCCTTTTCCCCTCTAGTCGATGCCATCCAGACACTGGCTCCCCCTGCCCCCCGCCTTTCCCTGAGACTCAGGAGGCCCAGGCAAGGGCCCTCTGCTTTTCCTCTCTCTCCCCGCTACCTCAGGCTGAAAGAAGGGGTCCATCCTTTGTGTGGAGAGGCACCGACCCCCTCCCCTAAACCAGGCCGAGAAGGAGCCCGCCAGGTCTCACCTGCTCCTGGTGGGTTTGCTTCCGCACCCCCCCGGTTATTTCCTGTGTCCCCTCTCTCTCTGAACTTCCTGTGCCCCCCCGAGCCGCCAGTAAAGGCCAGAAGGTTTTTCTTTCCCCTTCCAGAAGAACCATGGAAGGGGCTGAGGGGGTCGGCGAGGTTGAGTGTACTCGGCCTCGGCAGCTGCAGGCATCCGTTCAGCTCACTTTGAGAGATTTTAAAAATGCACCTCTGGTTGCTCCACCCCTAAAATGCCCAGCGCCCAGCAGGGTTTAGGGGACGCTCAGTCTGGGCGGTGGGAGAGTCTCCTATGGCCCTCCATTCACACCGTTCCCTCTGTCTGGGACACCGTTCCCACTGACCCCTCCCTCCCATTTCACAACGATCTGCTCCAACGCCCCCTTTTCAGAAAGGCCTCTGGGAGCGCCCCTGTAGACGCAGCCTCTCCCTCTCTAACCCCTTGGCCTAGCTTATTTCTCTTCATCGCACTTATCATTATCTGAAACTACATACATGTGTGTGCGTGTCTTCCTGAGAGGTGCTTTAATTTGAAACTGCATGAACGGGCAGGGGTGGGGGGAGAGACAAAAGTCAGGCTAAGCCCCGGGGAAGAGAGGAAGCCTGGCAGAGTAGCATGGGGATCCCTCCCGACGGGGTGCAGTGGGGAGAACGGGAGGGAACCAGCCTGGCCATAGCTCCTCGGCTCACAAGGTCCCCGCTGCTTCTGGTGTATGTGGGGGTACTCAGCTCAGCCTCAAAGGGTCTGGAACTTGTCGATGAGGTGGGACTATTTCTCTCTGTAGCATGGGACACAGCGAGCCACTGGGCGCTTCTGGTAACTTCTGCTTCCTTTCCTATCTGGGGGGATGGACAGGTGACTCCTTGTCATGAGAAAGTTGGGGCCCCTTAGGCCTGATGCCTCTCTGGCCCATGGCCAAAAGCTGTTAAGTTTTTTTTGAATGTGGGGGACTCGGACTTGGGGTCCCCATGTTGTCCCTCTATAATGCATGGGCAGGAGAGATGGCCTTGGCTTCTTTGCTGGAAGCTGGTCTCTTTGAATCTCCCATCCATTCATTCATCCATCCATCCATCCATTCATCCATCCATCCATCCATCCATCCAACCATCCATCTAGACTTCCTTGCTTACTTCCTTGAGGACAGGGACTTGAACTTGCTCTCCCCTGCACCTCTGGTCCTAAGTATATGTTAGATGCTACGAAAAATATTTGTTGAATGAGTGACTGGATGGATGGACATGTAGGCGGAGAAGACCCTCATTGGTCTCTCTCTTCACACCCTGTCAAAGCTTCCTGTATCCTTCTGCCTTTTGCTCATAGTTCTTCTTCAGCCTCCGGCCCATTTCTGCCAACCAAGATCGCCTTCATCAGGCCTATTTTGACCCTTGGGGTCCTTCTGTAGTGCATCAACGTTTTTAAATCTTAAGTCACACACACACACACACACACACACACTCCTCTGAGAGAGGGGTGTCTGTCTCGTTCACCATTGTATCCCCCAGAAACTAGCCTGCTCACTCTGGAAATGCTTGTTGAATAAAACACAGGCACCTGTAAGGTAGCACTGACTTAATTCTGCTTTGTGTTATCATTGGTTATTTGTATGTGTGTCCTGCCAGCCTGGGGGTGAGGTGGGGAACTGGGTTTTGGTCGTCTCTATACCAAGGTTAACTCACTGCTTCACTAGTAACAATGATGTTAACAGCATGAGCGGATGCCCTTTGGTGAACATCCACTGTCTTAAGTGCCAGCTACTAGACTTCACCTACATTAGTTCATGGACTTTGCAAGGCCACTCTCTGGGATGGTTTTATGAGTGTCCTTTCACAGAGAAGGACACTACAGCTCAGAGGGATTGGACAAATAACCCATGGCCCGTTGGCTTATAAATCAAGAAGGATATTGGAACGAGATAATTCTGACACTAGAGTCCCTTTCTTTCCCTCTTCATAAGGTAGTTCTCCTCTGTTGGGGTAAAAAGGCTCCTCTGAAACTTATTTCAACTAAATGGACTGGCAAATGGTCAGGACACCTTCAAACAGTCTTGGTGACTGCTCTGTACTGCTGTCACTTGACTGCCCTCAGATACTGTACCGCCCAGGTTTACAGTTCTCCAGATTCTCCTAGTCTCAGACATAAGACCTTCTTCTGAAGTTCCCAATGGTGTACCAGGACCCCCCCCCCCCACAGGGAGCCACTGCCCAACCGAGGCGGCAGCGTCCTCACCTGTAACGTAGTTCTTCAGGTCCAGCTCGTTGCTGAGAGGATTGTTGCTCTTGAACATATATAGGTTAAAGGGGGCTGGCTCCTTGCCCACGTTTTTCCACATGGTGTAGTCGGGAGAGGTCCACCGGCCGGCCAGCACGTCGTAATCGCGTTGAGTGAAGTGGACCAGCTTGGTCAGGGGATCGTAGAGTCCCCCGTGGAAGCCGATGACCATCTGGAAGTCGGGGTTGGAGTCGTAATAAATCTCCCCGTAGGCCGTGTATTGCAACTGCTTGATCATGAGCCCGTTGATGCTGAACACGGCCAGGGGGGTCCCCGTGTTATCCGAGGCCACGTAGTACTCCTCCCCGCTGCTGCTCTCCATGGCGAAGAGGTGCCCTTGGAGGTCGTAGTAGAGCGAGGCGATCTCCGAGTTGGAGTGATTGTAGACGTGGGTGACGCGGGTCGGGTTGTGGAGGTCCGAGTAGAAATACTGCAGGTGGTGGCCCAGGTTGGTCTTGTAGGAAGCCCGCCGCCCCACGCCGTCGTAGCGGTACTGGACGCTCCAGCCGCTGGCCTTGTTGTAGGCTCTCGTCAGGAGGCCCTTGGAGTTGTACTCGAAGATGTCGGCCCCTCGCTGGCACAGGTAGCCGTCGTCATCGATTTTGTACTGCACGTCCCCGAGCCTGGTGATCCGGTCCCGCAGGTCATAGCGCAGGGGCATGAGGCGCACGCTGTTGCCCGGGTTCAGCAGGTGAAGGTTCCCGTTGAGGTCGTAGCTGTAGCGCCAGGTCGGGCGGTCGTTGACCGCCACACTCTGAAGCTGCCCGTCCCCGTCGTAGTCGTAGGTGTACTTGGTGGTGTTGGCGTAGGGCCCCAGTTTCAGCTCCCTCTTGATCACCCGGCCCATGCTGTCGTATTGCACCGTCATCCAGTACATGAGGGACCGGAACATCTCGTACTGCACTTCCTTGATCCTCCCGTGGGTGTCGAAGTGTTTGCTGAGGGTCATCACGGCCGTGGTGATGATTTGGTTGATGTCGTAATAGATGACCCCAAACTTGCCAAAGTGCTCCACCTTGCCCGAGATCTCGTCGTAGCGGTAGAGGTCGACGGGAAGCGGGGTCTCGCTGATGACGGGCTTGATGCTCGCGATCCGGAAGCTGTTGTCGTGATAGGTGTAGTCGAACCTGGCGTTGACCATGCCTTCCTCAGAAAACCGATAGATCTGCTTGTCCACGAGCGGGCCGATCTTCCGGTACCGGATGGTGCAGGAGAAGCCCCCGCTTTGGAGGTTGACCATCTTCAGGACGCCCGTGGTCTCGTCGTACCCGAACGTGACAGCCGTACTGTCGTAGACAATCTCCGATAACTTGGAGAGCTTCCCGTACTTGTAGAAGACCTGGCGCCCCGTGCCCAGAAAGGACGTCTTCAGGATGCGGCCGTCGTCACTGTAGTCGAAGATGACCGACGCGTTGCTTTCGGGCGGGTTGTAGATGTTGCGGATGTAGCCGATGGAGGTGTGCGTGGACATGCTGTGCCGGGCGACGCTGGGCATGGTGACGGCGTGGAGGCGGTCGGAGGAGTCATACTCGAAGATGTACTGACGCTGGCTCTGCAGCAGAAGGACCATGGACTGGAGGAAGGAAAGGGAAAAGAAACCCATGAGTTGGCTTTTTTTAGGACCACTCACTCACACTGACAGCATTTATGCCATTTCCCCAAAAGTCCACTCGAAAGGCACGAGGGCCGAGACCGGTTTGGCTCAGTGGATAGAGCGTTGGCCTGAGGACTGAAAGGTCCCGGGTTCGATTCCGGTCGGGGGCATGTACCTTGCTTGCGGGCACATCTCCAGTGTGGGGTGTGCAGAAGGTGGCTGATCGATGTCTCTCTCTCATCGATGTTTCTGACTTTCTATCCCTATCCCTTCCTCTCTGTGAAAAATCAATAAAATATATTAAAAAAAAAAAAGGCACAAGGGATGGGGAAGTTTAGACCAGAGAGGATGAGTTAAGTAGATTTCATGTGGCATGCCGACTCTGATGGGTCAGGTGGCTGGCTGGAGCAGTGCTTCTCAAAGCTTCCTGTGCGTGTGACATACTCAGGGATCTTGTTAAAAGGCACATTCTGATTCATTAGTTCTGGGAGGGGGCGGGGCCTGAGAATCTGCCTTTGGAACACGCTCCCAGGGGATGCTACTGTAGCTTGGAGGGATGAAGGACTGAGTGAAGAGGCATTGGTTGAGGTTGCCTATAGACTCACTAACAAGGAATCCTGACATTGTTTAGTAATGACTTGCCACTGACGCAGCAGGGGACAGGTGTGACACACATACAGTGGTACCTCGAGATACGAGTGCCCTAACATACGAGATTTTTGAGATACGAGCCGTTGAGTGAGCGATTTTTGCTTTGAAATATGAGCAACATTTGAGATAGGAGTCATTGCGCGGATCGGCCGGCTGCACACGACCCACCAGTTTACTGCAACTCGAGCGTCTCATAGCTTCCCACGCCTCAAGGTTACGGAACGAATTAAACTCATATCTTGAGGTACCACTGTACTATGTTTCTACCACCCTGATTAAAGAGAAAGCACAGCCTCATCTAGAAGCTACTGAAAGGATTAAATAGCTCAGAAGCATTGATTCTTGGGGTAAAAAAAAAAAATGGCCTTGAACTTGAGGCCATTGGGAGAATCGTGCCTCCTCTGGCCAACCATTCCAGTATTTTATGGCATAGTGAGAACAGTATTCGGGAGGGACCAGAGGGACAGCAGCCCCCTCTTGCAGAAGAGGTCACAGCTCTGTCGGCAAGGGATCACTAATCAAGGAGGCGAAGAAGGAGGGAATGGAAATGGACCTGTGTCAAGGTGAGTCCAGTAGCTTCTGTCTAATGACGAGATGACCAGGGCAGCCTCCAAAATCCTGACTTGTGCCCTGCAGGGACATCTTTTTATTGCATGGCCACCCTCTGCAGACCTACATGGAGATCTGAACCTGGCACTTTTATTTATTTGTTTTTATTTTTTAATATATTTTGTTGATTCTCTACAGAGAGGAAGGGAGAGGGATAGAGAGTTAGAAACATCTATGAGAGAAACATAGATCAGCCGCCTCCTGCATGCCCCCTACAGGGGATGTGCCCGCAACCAGGATACATGCCCTTGACCGGAATCGAACCTGGGATCCTTCAGTCTGCAGGCCGATGCTCTATCCACTGAGCCAGACCGGTTTCGGCTGAATCTGGCACTTTCAGACACAGGGAATCTGAGGAGAGGATCCGCTGGCTGGTTCAACCACAGACCCAGGGGAAGGATGGTGCTCTGTGTGCTGGAGTTTGAAGCACATTCTCTTTTTATGATGGCTAGGTTTCGGGCAAGGCATTTCTAATTTAGAAGTAATTTCTAAGTAATGATTTGCCATTTCTAATTTATAAGTAAGGATTTCTACTTTGTAAGTGATAATTAGCCACGTTGCCAATGGGATGATTCTGCCGGCTTCAACAGCCCTTATTATGATGATATTTGGAATAAAATCAGACTGTTTAGCCATCTTGCCATTCCTGAGTGTCTGGTACTCTCTCTTTTTTAAATTTTGCTTTAGTGGTACAGTGGTACCTCGAGATATGAGTTTAATTCGTTCCGTAATCTTGAGGCATGGGAAACTGTGAGACGCTCGAGTTTCGGTAAACTGGTGGGTCGTGTGCAGCCGGCTGATCCACGCGATTACTCCTATCTCAACTGTTGCTCGTATTTCAAAGCAAAAATCACTTGCTCGACGGCTCGTATCTCAAAAATCTCGTATGTTAGGGCACTTGTATCTCGAGGTACCACTGTATAGTGCTGAGCTATAAATAACATGTCATTCAGATGGTCTCTTTCCCATTGCTGGGGGGGGGGGTTGGGGGGCAGATCATGGGAAGGGAGTCCTTATGGAATCCAAGTCAAGATATTCAGACGGCTTACACCAAAGTGCATCCGGTCAGCTGGAAGAGGGCAGCCCCAGCCAGAGAAGGCCCCGCGGGCCCGGAGCGGCACCTGCACCCACCTTGTCGAGGTAGGAGTAGCTCCACACTTTCCCGTCGGCAAACATGCGCGACACGATGCGGCCTTGCTTGTCGATGTCCGTCCTCTCGCTCATGGCCCCGCGCTGCAGGCCAGCCAGGCGCCCATTGAAGAAGTACGAGACGTTGACGGCCGCCAGCCCGCTGCTGGGGAGCCAGAGGAAGGGGCGGCCCACCTGGTCGTAAATGATCCTCAGGGTGAACTTGCGGTGATCGTCGTAGATCTTCTCCGTTCGGATGTTCCGGTCATAGTCGATGGACAGGAGATTCCGCCCGTGGACCTAGGCAAACATAAAGGGCCTGGTTTGAAATATACCCCCTGGGCCTGTTAGCTCAGGCTTCCACGGAGGACGTGGCTGGCGTGGCTGGCGTGGCCGGGGCCTAGTGTGCATCGGAGGAAGAAACCGCCCTGACGTTACCTAGGGGAGCGCTTTCTAAATTCTGGTGTCACAGTGCGCATATAAAAGGGCGATATTTGTAGGGTGTACTGGAATACAAACTTGGAGCTGCTTCAGGTCAGTGATGGCTGATCTGGGCGCAGCTGCCATGAGCAGTCACATGGGCTGTGACTTGCCCAATGACAAGGGTGCCACCAGGTTGTAGGAAAGCGTGGATGGTGACAAATGTGCAGTACACGGACACCGTGGGGCCAGGAGGGTTTTATGTTTGCACACTTAGAACTGTTTTGGGCCATGTCCTGAACTGAGCAGCTAACCATCTGTAACAGCAGGTGCCAGGATTTCTTCTGAAGCCTTAAGGAAAGGGACCCAGGAGGGGAGGGAGAAGGTCTGGGAAACCCCTGTTTTACAAAGACACGGGGATCTGAAGGCTCCCTCTTTTGCGCCCTCCTTTACTTCTACGCAGAGAGAAATCGTACCCCGCTCAGGGATGCAAGAACTCAGTGGGGAGACCTCAGCAGGGCTGGGAGATGCCCAAAAAGGGAAAGGCTGACTCTTGAGGTTTAGCTAGTCCTGAGAGGATGGCTGGAAGTGAATAAAACGAGGCCAGCTCAGTCTGGCTCCTTCAATATAATTGCCTGCAAACCCAGACGTCCCTGGAGCGAGTGCTGAAGGCAGTGGAGGGTATAAACAGGCAGACGGGAGAGATGGGGAGATGTCTGGCACCTCCTCACCTCACCCTCAGGGTTCACTAGCACTTAGTGATAATAACGATGCCGGTGATGATAATGGTAATAATAACTTTCACACGGGCCAAAGGCTAGTCTGTAGAGGCATTGAGTTAGGTGATTTCTATCTGTTGTCTGAGCTGATGCTTAGCAAGACCACTGGATAAAGGAGGAAACTGAGCTGGGAACAGAGACGTTACATCCTTGCTCAAGGTCACACAGCAGTGATGTGGTGGGGTTGGTCTGGGATTTAGCACTAAAGACTTGGACCAGCTAACCACTTAGACGTAACCAGGTTTACTGCTTCCTATGTTATGTGTGCATTGAGTGTCCTGAGATATGTCCACTGAGGCAGAGACATGTAAGGCAATGCCACAGCCCTGGAGGGCTCCATGTTGCAGCGTGAAGGGGAGACCAGGACTCCTTCTAATTCCTCAGACACCCGTGTTCTGCAGAGCAGTATTTTGCGACATTTCACAGCTGACTTTGGAGTTAGGGGTTGTTAATATGACGTAAGTGATAGTTATTAGCTCGGTCTTCTGGGGCCCCTTGAAGGAAGTAGGACTCAGCTAGGAAGTAGGAATCCTTTCATCTTCCCACTTTCCTCCTCATCCTAGGTGGAATGTGGTTGTGATCTCTGGAGCTTCAGCATTCACCTTGTGACTAGGGGGTAACTTTGAGAATGGAAACCTCAAGGATGATGGCTTACCCTGAGAAAGAGCCTAGATCTCTCTCTGTCGACCTAGGTGTCTTCCACGGTCATCCATACCAACCTTGAATTGCTTACATCCGGCATGCCATTCCTATATCTCTGATACATTGCAGTTGAAACTGATCTAAACCGATATAAGCCCCTGGTGCTTTGACAGGTACTGTGCTAGGTACTTGAGATGCCTGATCCCAGTCTAATTCTCACAACATAAGTAGAAGTTATTTCTTACATGGCCAGTTAGCTCAGAGGGTGACATAGCGAGGCAGGTTCAGGGGCTGGATTTGAACCCTGGACTATTGGACTCCTCAAGCTGTTGCTGTTGCCATGGAGAGAAAGGGGTAGAACATTGGAGACAGAACATCTGGAAAAGCATGGATATAGGGATGCATGTGGCAGGTTCCTGGGATTACAAGGAAGCTCCGCTTTCAGGAAGATGCACACCATCAGACTTGCAGCAATTGGGAAGAACAGTCAGGAAGGCAACAGGTGCCGAAACCAGTTTGGCTCAGTGGGTAGAGCGTCGGCCTGCGGACTGCAAGGTCCCAGGTTCGATTCCGGTCAAGGGCATGTACCTTGGTTGTGGGCACATCCCCAGTAGGGGGCGTGCAAGAGGCGGCTGATCGATGTCTCTCTCTCATGGATGTTTCTAACTCTCTATCCCTCTCCCTTCCTCTCTGTAAAGAATCAATAAAATATATATATATAAAAAGAAGGCAATAGGTGAGGGCTAGCACTTTTTAAAAAAAACAGTCCAAAGTTAATGCTGCCAGAATTATTGGGGATCTTGATCACACAGTCACACAGGCTAGGGTGACTCCCTCTGGAGACAGAAGTTTGGCCACCTTGGGTTGCTCCATTTGGGACAACTGCAGAAGATTCCCTGACCTGCGAGTTTAAGATTCCAGCTCAAGCCCTCGCCAATGTTTCATTCAGCAGGTCAAGAGGGAAGAAGGATTTTCAGCATTCCCTGAGCCAACTGCTGGTGACACCCCACCATCTCCTATCCCATTCTCTTTCTCTATCCTCCTTTTGCTTCTCTTTGACAACAGTGTACACCCCCAGGGGATTTATTATTCACTGAATGTTAATTCTGTGCCAGCGTCAGGCTGGTGGAAGATGGACGGACACCAACAGAGCCACATGGCCTGAGGACCTATGATGCTCTTAGCTGCTCCGAGCGCCTACCTGGTTTTAGCTTATTCAGTCTTCACAGTGACACTCCTGGGAGAGCACTGTCACTACCTTCCTGTGACGCACAAGGCCCGGCCAGGTTTAAGTGCCCTGCTCAGTAGTAAGCTATGCAGCCAGGGCCCCAAGCAAGAGTTCATGACCTTCCCCTGGCTCAGTCCTGCCTCTCTGACCAGCGCATGTGATTCCATCAGGCATGTGATTCTCAACCGCAGAGGCCGCTGTAGCAAATCCTGCTGCTGGGCTGATTCCACAGCAGTCAGCTCCCAGGGTATAGAGGCGGGTGGTGCTGGTGTGTGCTCTTGGTTAAAATACCTCAGTATGGGCTGGCCGGCATGGCTGAGTGGTTGAGTGTTGACCTATGAACCAGGAGGTCATGGTTTAATTCCCCGCCAGGGCACATGCCCAGGTTGTGGGCTTGATCCCCAGTGAGGGGTGTGCAGAAGGCAGCCGATCAATGAGTCTCTCGCTTCACTGGTGTTTCTATTTCTCCCTCTCCCTTCCTCTCTGAAATCAGTGAAAATATATTTTCAAAAATACACTCAGTCTGATAGAAGGTCCTGTCTTCAGTTACATGGGAGAGAACAACCGGCGAATAGCACATGCAACCATAATATAACTGCATCTGTGTGTGTGTATGTGTATACTATAACATAATCATCTCAAGGTCCATCCATGCTGTTTCTTATATAGCTGCATAGTATTCCACGGTGTAAATGTGCCACATCTTTTTATCTACTCATCTGCTGATGGGCACTTGGGCTGTTTCCAGATCTTAGCTCTTGTAAATAATGCTGCACAGGGGTGCATATATCCTTTCTGATGGGAGTCTCTGTTTTCTTCAGATATATTCCCAGAAGTGGGATCACTGGGTCAAATGGCAGTTCTATTTTTAATTTTATGAGGAGTCTCCATGCTGTTCTCCACAGAGGCTGCCCCAGGCTGCTTTCCCACCACAGTGTTCTAGGGTTCCCTTTCCCCCACATCCTGGCCAGCACTTGTTGATGGTTGACTTATTGATGGTAGCCATTCTGGCAGGTGTGAGGTGATACCTCACTGTCGTTTTAATTTGCTTCTCTCTGATGATTAGTGATGTTGAGCACTTTTTCATATGTCTCTTGGCCATCTGTATATTCTCGTTGGAGACGTATCCATGCAAGACCTTTGCCCATTTTTTAAATCGAATTGTTGGTCTTCCTTTTGCCGAGTTGTAGGAATTCTTCACGGATTTTGGAAATGAACCATTGTCAGATGTATCATTGGTGAATATGTTCTCCCATTCAGTGGGCTCCCTTTCAGTTTTGAGGATGGTGTCTTTTGCTGTGCAGAAGCTTTTTAGTTGGATGTAGTTCCATTTTAAAAATTCTTTTCTTTGTTTCTCTTGCCCTAGGAGATGATGCACTGGTGAAAATTCTGTTATGTGAGATGTCTGCAATTTTGTTGCCAATATTGTCTTTTAAGATTTTTATGGTTTTGTTACTTACATTTAAGTATTTTATCCATTTTGAGTTTATTCTTGTGTATGGTGTAAGTTGGCAGTCTAGTTTCATTTTTTTTGCATGTATCTGTCCAGTTTATACAATACAATTTATTGAAGGGACTGTCTTGATTCCATTATATGCTCTTGACTCCTTTGTCAAATACTAATTGACCATAATGGTGTGAGTTGATTTCTGGGTTCTCGGCTCTGTTCCATTGATGTATATGCCTGCTTTTGTGCCAGTACCAGGCTGTTTTGATGACAATGGCTTTGTAGTATAGTTTGCTATTGGTATTGTGATCCCTCTACTTTGTTCTTCTTTCTCAAGATTGCCCAGGCTATTCAGGGTCTTTTTTTGGTTCCTTATAAACTGTACTTAGTTACTTATGACTGGAAGTTTGTACCTCTTCCTTCCTCTAATTACCCTCTCCTCTGGTAACCACAAATAATATGATCTCATTTTCTATGATGTAGTTTTTTTTTTTTTAAGATTTCACATATAAGTGAAGTCATACAATATTTGTCTTCCTCTAGCTTGTTTTACTTAGCATAACGCCAAGTCCATCCATGCTCTTGCAAATGGCAGCATTTCCTCATTTTATATGGCTGAATAACATTCCATGGTGTCTGTCTACCTATTTATCTATCTTACCTCTTCTTTATCCATTCATCCATTGATAGACACTGAGACTGTTTCCAAGTGTTTCCAGATATTGTAAATAATTCTTCTCTGAAACTATGGGAGTGTAGATATCTTTTTGACATAGTGCTTTCACGTCCATGGAAGATATTCCCAGAAATGGCGTTGCAGGATTATACAGTAGTACTATTTTTATTTCTGAAGGATCCTCCATGCTGTCTTCCATCGAGGTGGTACCCATCTACAGTCCCACCAACAGTCCACAGAGTTCCTCTTTCTCTGTCCCCTCATCGGCATTGGTCTCTCATCTTTTTATGGATGGCCATTCCCGCAGGCGTGATGTGGTATCTCACTGTGGTTTTGATTTACATTTCCCTAAAGATTAGTGATGTTGAGTGTCTTTTCATATGTTTAGCCACTTGTGTATCTTCTTTGGAAAATGTCTCTTTAAGTCCTTTGCTCATTTTTAAATTGGATTATCTGTGGTTCCCCCATGGCAGGTGAGGGCTGGGAGCCACAGTCAGAATGGGGGGCTGTGGCTCAGCTCCCTTGCCTGGGTAGGGGAGGAGGGGCCATGCTAGGCGCCTCCAAACTTTCCAAATAGGCCTCCTGGTCTGGAGGGCCAGGGCTACCCTCAGCACAGGGTGGAGCTGTGAACAACCTCCCCCAGCCAGGGCATAGCAGGGGGGACCTCCCCCACCCCCCACTGCTCTGGACTGGCTCTGCTCTGCCAAGGTCAGCTCTGCCTGGCCATCTGTGGGCTTCAGCCTTGCAGGACTCTGCAGGCCAGTTCTCACCAGGCCTTCCAGTCAGCTGGGGCTGGGCTGGGGCCCTGACTCAGCTCTCCCGCCTGGGCGAGGCAGACCCTCACCCCGCTGACGTCCCTGGCCAGCCTGGGCCACCACTCGGTGCCACAGAAGAGCCAAGCCGCTGGTTGGTACTCCGACCTGCGCTCTGCCCGTGGGAGCTGGGTCTGCCGGGATCTGCTGTGTGTTGGCTATTGGAAGCCCCTCCTTCCTTCTTCAGCACAATCAGCTCCCCTGCCTTCTCTGTGGGGAGGGCCAGAACGGGGTTCTCACTAAGCGACCCACAATGCTGGGGCAGCTGGAGGTCCCCTCTGGGCTCCCTCTTCCCCTGGAGGAACCGTAGGCTCAGGGTGACCTCCCTGCAGGGCACTGTGCCTGCCCGGGGGTGGCGCCCCGGGGGCACCATGTTGCTGCCCCTCTTCCCCTTAAAGGGCCCACTGACTTGACCTCTGTGGGGCCCGGGGATGCTTCAGCCTCACCCGGGTTCTCCGATCCCCTGGGGGGCGCTTGTCTGTGCACAGTTGTCAGTTTCTCTTACGGGGGAGCGGAGTCAGGAGCCACCTCTGTCGCCGTCTTGGTGACTTCCATAAAAACGCCCCACCTTCTCCTAATTAAATATGCCGGATTCGCCGGAAAGCTGAGGCAAACAGTGCGGGCCAGTTGTGTCATCCGATCAGAAGCAAGTCGCTTTAATTAGGAGGGCACCACGTGGGAATGGGAGGTGCCCCGGCTGTGGGGAGTGGGGTGCTGGAGGGCTGGCTGGCTGGCTCACGGGCACCTGCCCCCACGTTCGGAGAGCGCAGAAGCTTTAATTTAGCCACGCCGCCCTCTCCTCCCGAATTAAATTACCCATCTAGCCATATTTAAATTAACCCCGAGGCTTCCCGGAGATCATAAAAGTTACTCTGAATGATTTCCACTGCCGGGTTCAGCAGAGTTCCCTTCCCAGCTGGCTCGCTAGGTGCGGAGCCACGCGGAAACCAGTTTTTCAATTAATGCGATCCTGCGTTCGTCAGGAAGCCATTATTTTTAATTATCGAGCGTTTTCCTCCGCCTGGCTTCCCCGGTTAATACGACTCAGCTATTGAGCACGCTTTTTCTCTTCGCAGAGGCTTGGGGAGGTAGATTTTCGGGGGGATGCCCCCCGCCCCCGCCCCAGAACGGGGGGCCATCACCAGGCACACACCTGTCACAAGGAGGCTCATAAAAACCCGGGAAAAGGAAACGCTGGTGTCCAAGCGGCCCTGCTGAGCCCATCACGGGGCTCCAACTTAGCTGGTGGGGGCTGGTGATGGGAGAACCAGGAGGAAGTGACGCTGGGCTGGGTCCCCCCAGGAGGGGGCACTGAGCACAGCAGGAGCAGCCGCAGGGAGGCTTACAGAACTGGTGGCCCATCCTGCCAAGGGCCATCTGGGTATTTATGACTCGCGGGCCGTACAGAGTTATCAGCTTAAAAGTGAGCCTGCTGTGTTTGGCCAAACATTTCATTAGCTCACCCCTAATGCCTTGGCAGGGCCAGACCCAATGATTTCAAGGTCTTGTGTGGCCCTCAGGCCGATGTTCCCCACTCTACGCTAGAGGGAAAATCCAAGGAGGACTTCTGGGTTCCTAAGATCCTCACCAGGCCAATAAGCCCCCATGCCCTTGATCCCAACTCCCGTTGTTTGGCTCTCCTCCTGCTCAGGTTACAAACAACCGTCTTTTATGCCTCAGGGCCTTTGCACATGCCGGTACTCTAGCAGAGGACGCTATCCTCCCAGCCCAGGCCTGGAAAACTCTTGATTCCTTCCGTTCTCAGCTCAAATGCCATTTTGTTAGAGTGGCCTTCACCTCAACCAGACATGTCCCATTGTCCTCACCCTACAGTTTGCTTTCTGGCAACCGTCACAGTGTCCACGATTAAACCCCACCGGGGTCTTTCTGCTTTTCCATTGCGCCCTCCCAAACAGCAAGCCACCCGGAGTAACGCTTGCGGGGGGGCATGCCTGGTTTAACGTGTCTGAAGAAGTGTGCCCGTCTAAGGAAGTGTTCTTTAAGCTGCTATGAGATGTCTTACAAGCTGTTCTTTCTGCCCAGGCATTACTCACAATTTAGAGTCTTGTCTGTTTTGTTTACCAATAAACACGCGGGGGGAGTTCAGTTCCCAGCACATACGAGGTACAGTGGTACCTCGAGATACGAGTTTAATTCGTTCCGTAACCTTGAGGCGTGGGAAACTATGAGATGCTCGAGTCGAGGTAAACTGGTGGGACGTGTGCAGCTGGCCGATCTGAGCGATTACTCCTATCTCAAATGTTGCTCGTATTTCAAAGCAAAAATAGCTCGCTCAACGGCTCGTATCTCAAAAATCTCATATGTTAGGGCACTTGTATCTTGAGGTATCACTGAATTTGAAAAAGGGAATGTCAGTTGGTGCAGAACGGATGCACCGGGACAGGAAGGAGCTGGCAAAACGCAGGCCTTCATGACAATCGAGTATGTCAACAGCTCTACCCGAATGGGCTCCGTGCAGAACTGGGTTCACGGGTGTGTGTTCCCAGACATACGCGCACGGCTGCCTCACCCCTCGCTCCTCTGTCACTGTCATCCGCCACCAAAGCACAAGTAATGCAAGCCAACGTGTAATTGTGATGTCATATTAATTAAATGGAAACCAAAACAAAATTACCAACTCCCACTTCCTCCGGGAATACTCATAACGCTAATGCCAATATCAGGCTGGGAGATTACCTTGGAAGCAATTTTTCTTTTGTTCTGCCACCTACACAAGCGGCTGTTTCTTGCTTTTGCGATCTTGATGTAAATCATAAGCTGGAGGAAATATGCCGATGACATGCTTTCCTTTTCGGAGTGAATCACGCAACTACATCCATTTCAGGATAGAGCAGAAGTTTAAAATCTTAATAGAAGGGGGTCAGTTTTAGCTCTGTCTTCTAAACATCTAGGAAAAAAGCTTGCTGTGGGGAAGGGAGGTATGAATGCGCTTACGGATCCATCCTCAGGGCCAGCATTTTGCCTTGTGAGAATTTTGGCTTTGGAGAGTGCAGAATATATCTGATGTGTGATTTAACTTACATTCTTTTTCTTTTTTTGAATGGCCAAATTATATAATTTTAAAAAAATAAATCTTTATTGTTCAGATTATTACAATTGTTCCTTTTTTTTCCCCCATAGCTCCTCTCCACCCAGTTCCCACCCACCCTCTACCCTTACCCCCTCGCCCCCATAGGTGTATGATTTTTGTCCAGTCTCTTTCCGCACCCCGCCACACGGCTTGCTTGCCCTCAGCCCCCCAGAATTGTCCGTCCACTCCCTTTCTATGTCCCTGATTCTATTATGTTCACCAGTTTATTCTGTTCATCAGATTTTTAATTCACTTGATTTTTAGATTCACTTGTTGATTGATATGTATTTGTTGTTCATAATTTTTATCTTTATCTTTTTCTTCTTCTTCTTCCTCTTATAAAATATCTTTCAGCATTTCATATAATACTGGTTTGGTGGTGATGAACTCCTTTAGCTTTTTCTTATCTGTGAAGCTCTTTATCTGCCCTTCAGTTCTGAATGATAGCTTTGCTGGGTAATCTTGGTTGTAGGTTCTTGCTCTTCATCATTTTGAATATTTCTTGCCACTCCCTTCTGGCCTGAATAGTTTCTGTTGAGAAGTCATCTGGGTGCTTGCTTGTAGGTAACTAACTATTTTTTCTCTTGCTGCTTTTAATATTCTCTCTTTGTCTTTTGCTCTTGGTATTTTAATTATGATGTGTCTTGGTGTGGTCCTCTTTGGATTCCTTTTGTTTGGGGTTCTGTGCGCTTCCTGGACTTGTAAGTCTATTTCTTTCACCAGGTGGGGGAAGTTTTCAGACATTATTTCTTCAAATAAGTTTTCAGTATCTTGCTCTCTCTCTTCTTCTGGCACCCCCATAATTCAGATGTTGGTACACTTGAAGCTGTCCCAGAGGATCCTTATACTATCTTCAAACTTTTGAATTCTTTCTTCTTTTTGCCTTATTGGTTGAGTGTTTTTTTGCTTCTTTGTATTTCAAAACTTTGACTTGATTCTTGCAATCCTCTAGTCTGCTGGTAGATCTCTGTATAATATATTTTATTTCGGTCAGTGTATGCTTAATTTCTAGTTGGTCCTTTTTCATACCCTCGAGGTTCTTGCTAAATTTATCAGCCTTTTCTAGGAAATCATTGAGAAACCTTATAACCATGGTTTTGAAGTCTATATCCAGTCATTTGCTTTCCTCCATTTCTTTAATTTGTGACCTGTTTCTTTGTCTCCTCATTGTGGCTGCTTCCCTGAGCTGATAGAGTGGCTTTGTGTGCTAAATGTCCTATAGGGCCCAGTGGCTCAGCCTCCCCAGTTACCTGAAGTGGACACCCTTGGTGCACCTCTTTGTGGACTGTGAGCACAGCCTTGTTGTAGTTAAGTCTTGATTGTTGTTGGTATTACTGGGAGGAATTGACCTCCAGGCTGAATGGTTGTGAGGATCAGCTGTGTCTACGCTGGGAGATCTTCTGTGCTCTGCACACTCAGTTTCCAGTCCTTTCTGCACATGCGTCTCAGTACCTCTGCCTCCTGTAGCTCCTCTGAGTCTCAGTATGCTTTTCTCTTTCCTTCTAGTTGTAGAATTTCCACTCAGCCAGCCTTCCTGTGGTTCTGGATGATGTCCGTTTTGTCTTTTAGTTGCAGTTTTGAAGTTGTTGTGCAAGGTGTTTAGGTGTTTACCTAGGCTGCCATCTTGGTTTCTCCCCCTTCTTTTTTTTAAAAAAATATTTTTATTGATTTTAGAGAGGAAAAGAGAGATAGAAACATCAGTGATGAGAGAGAATCATTGATTGGCTACCTCCTGCATGCCCCACAATGGGGATTGAGCCCACAATTTCGGAATGTACCCTAACCAGGAATTGAACAGTTATCTCCTATTCACACATATGCCACAGGTCTTTGGTTGACCTAGTTGGTGTTACGTTGTATGAGTTCTTTATGTATTTTGGGTATTAACCCTCTTACTAGATATATCCTTTGCAAATATCTTCTCCCATTCAATAGGCTGTCTTTTCGTTTTGTTGATGGTTTCCTTCACCATGCAAAACCTTTTTAGTTTGATGTGGTTCCATTTGTTTACTTTTTTCTTTTGTAAGAGGAGGTATATCCAAAAAGATATTGCTAAGACCAAGGTCAAAGGATTTATTGTCTATGTTTTGTTCAAGGCGTTTTATGGTTTCAGGTCTCACATTTAAGTCTTCAATCCATTTTGCGTTGATTTTTTGTATCTGGTGTAAGAAAATGGTCCAGTTTCTCTTCCTTCCTTCCTTTCTTCCTTCCTTCCTTCCTTCCTTCCTTCCTTCCTTCCTTCCTTCCTTCCTTCCTTCCTTTTTTTTGCATGTATCTGTTCTGTTTTGCCAACACCATTTACTGAAGAGACTGTTTTTATCCCGCTGTATATTCCTGCCTCTTTTGCCTTATATTAATTGACCACAGAAGCAAGGATTTATTTCTGGGCTCTGAGAGGTCTTTCTAATACGACACCTTCCTACCCATCACTCTGCTAATTAAACTGGCAACAGCCCCCCACTGTCCTCAGGATAAATGCCAGCTCAGCAAACTATTCCCTCCCACGTGCAGCCTGCCAGCTCCATCTTTTTTTTTTTTTTAAATCCGCACCCCAGTGTAACATATTCCCCTCTCTCGGGCCACAGTGAGTTACAGCTTTCTGAAGTGCCATTCCCTTTTCTGACCTCTTTCTGTCTCACAGGCAACACTCCGACTAATCACGCCTTCCCTTGATCTTGGCCTTGATCTTCCTCAGGACCGACTGCCCCTCCTCCAGGAAGCTCCTCCTGCCCTCCTGTCAAACCCCGGGCCTGACCGGGGTGGCGGGGCGCTGCTCGGTGCTCCCCAGCATTTCATGGGCTTCCTTGCACCTGAGTGGAAGTGACTCCACCGTGTTCTCATCCAGCAAGCCCCCTTCAGCCATCCCAGCCCGCCTCCCCTTCCCCAGGAACCTGTGAGGCCACGAGCTTACAAGGGCAAGGTCACCAGAGAGAGCGATTGCAGCCAGCGGTCACCTCGCCGAGCCACCTGGTTTGATGCGCTGAGCCCCCGAGATGTCAGGGCTCGTTCCCTGCCACAGCCTCTCCTCTCCTGATGACCCCATGCACAACCCTGCCCGGGGGATATTAGTCTCCATGACAGCTTACATCACACTCCTCCCACTGCCTTCTCCCCTGGACCGCCAGCTTCTCGGTGGCAAGGATTTTGTTTCTTTCTCCCTCTTTAGTCTACTCCCTCCATGGTCCTGGCACTGAGTAAACTCCTCCTCATCCTTCTTCTCCTTCCTCCTCTTCCTCCTCCTCCTCTTCCTCCTCTTCTTCTAAATATATTTTATTGATTTTTCACAGATAGGAAGGGGGAGGGATAGAGAGCTGGAAACATTGATGAGAGAGAAACATTGATCAGCCACCTCCTGCACGCCCCCCACTGGGGACATGCCTGAAACCAAGGCACATGCCCTTGACGGAAATCGAACCTGGGACCCCTCAGTCCTTAGGCCGATGCTTTCTCCACTGAGCCAAACAAGTCTTGGCTGAGTAAACTTCTTTTTAAAAAATTTGAAACATGGGTTTAATTTTCAGTCCCAATACAGGAGAAGCTTACACCTAGAAGGAAATGAAACTAGACATACCCAGGAAAGCAAGCGATTATGATCATCCCATAGAACATTCTCGTAAGAGTCCATTCTAGTAGACATCTTTGACATGAATGAAAAAATTTGGGGGTGTCAAAATGGAGCGCAAAGAAAGGTCAGGACCGAAGGGAAGGAGAGAAGGGCCTGCAAGCTCAGGGGCCAGCAGACAGCTTTGTGTGAGCAGCTGCGAACTCCCCTGCCGTGGGCGCGTCGGAGGAGAGGGCCACTCCCCGGTCTCTTAACCCCCATCCCGCTCCACCCTGCCTTCCCACCTGCTCCCCGCCAATCTCCACGAGCTGCTTTTATTTCATTCACTAAACAATTTATGAAGTGAATTAAAACAAATGAGATGCAAATACATTCCAGGCTTTCTCCCTCATTTTCAAATTACATTTTCAGTCCACTCGACCTGTTATAATCTCATAGCGATTTTCATTTAAGAGCTAAATGGATATGTGATTATTGTTACAGGAACTAACACCAGACAATTAAGTGTTGAGGTGTTGATAGATAAAGCTGTGTTCTGATTTGCATAAACACGATGCCAGCAAGTCTAACCCTGGCAGCAATGCGGTTAGAAGACCTGCATGCCTAACTTCTGCTAATTACCGCAAGTCCGTTATTAAGGTTGTTAATATTCAGAGTGGGGATGATAGCCATCTCATTTTAGGCCCGCATTTTATCTTTACTTGGGAAACTCAAATGCACAGCTGAGTACTACGTGAGAAGGTGTGATTACTACGTATAATCAACTTCTTCCCATGCCGGGTATCAAAAATCAATCACACAGTCTTGAAATCCAGTCATGAAGGACTTAGCTAATGACCTCCTTTCATTTTTTTGTCTTTTTTTTTTTTTAAAGAATATTTAAAAAGAGAGAGATAGAAACATCAACGATGAGAGAGAATCATTGGTTTGCTGTCCCCCCTGCACGCCCCACACCAGGGATTGAGCACACAACCTGAGAACTGAACCATGACCTCCTGGTTCATAGGTCGATGCTCAACCACTGAGCCACACCAGCCGGGCCATTTTTGTCTTTCGGAAGATCCTGTTCACTTTTCGTGGCTCTGCAGATGCCAGTAGAGGAAGCCAGCATGGGAGCCAGCTGATAACTTGACGTGGACAATTAGACTCCAACTGGACAAAGGCGGATCCTAAGATGGAAAGGCCCTTCCCGGCAGGAAGGATCACCTGGACCGGTTAGATTTCAGCCCAACAACCCGGCATAAGTGACGAGCCACGTTCTCTGGACGGTAAGCCTTCTACGCTCAGGGGCTCTGAGCATTGTTGGACCTTGCCCTGTTCCACTGGGCACTGTCCTCCTAGTGCTCATCTCCATCTGCGGTTATTCCAGTTATTGATTCTTTTACGTATTATCCGCTCTCTTGCCCCTCTCCGACCACCTGTGAGTGAGCTGCAGGCGGGGAGGGGTTTCGTGTGGTGTGCCCTGTATCTCCAGAACAGAGCACATGCCTGGCTCACAGGAGGCGTTCAGTGAACACGTGCCGGACTGATGGAGCCTGGGATCCCCAGGATTGCCCCCTGGCGGTCAGCAACAGTCCTGAGTGCCGGGTCAAGGACCAGATCAGGCCCCACATGACCTGAGTGACCAGGGATCTAAACAGGAAGCCGGGTGGTCTGACGGTTAAAAATGCCGGTACATGAAACACACCAGAAGGAGTCCCGGCTTGGCCACTTTCTACCTGTTGTGTCCTTGGATGGATTATTTAACCTCCCAGACTCTGTGACTCTGCCTTTAATCTGTTCCTTTCTTAGGCGCCACTCAGTGGTGAGGCTGTGTAAATAATATAACGCCAGTAAAGCATCTAAGGCTGCGTGAGTATCATGAAAGTTCTCAACAAATGTTATTTGTTATTTTTTTTTTAAATCCTCACCTAAGGATATTTTCCCATGGATTTTCAGAGAGAGTGGAAGAGAGAGGGAAAGACAGAGAGAAATATCTGTGTGAGAGAAACACATCAATTGGTTGCCTCCTGCACGTGCCCCTACCAGGGTCTTGGCTGGGGAGGAGCTGCGACCAAGTTACATGCCCTTGACCGGAATTGAGCCGGGGACCCTTCGGTTCGCAGGCTGACACTCTATCCACCGAGCCAAAACGGCTCGGGCTGTTACGTGTTCATTTTTAAAAGATACAACTTGTAAGTTGCCTAGACTGTGGAGGCGAGGGTTGGTCAAAACTTCCTCCTGTGGGTGGCCTGTGACTTTCCCTGGGAAGCGGCCCTGACTCCCAGCTGGGGGGATAGCTCCGCCTTTATCTTCTCGCTGAGCCTGTAGATGGTCCTGCATCTACATATCCCATCTGATTGTCATCTCCTTGAGTGTTTAGCAAATTCCCCGGATGGCACCGGCCCCAGTTCATCTGCTGAACTGGCCAACCAGCAGCAGGCACCGAGGGAGAAGAAGGCGCATGTGAAATGAGGACCCAGGCTACCTGTAACTGTAGCAGGTCAGTCCCCCCATTTTCAGTTCCAGGGAAGGTGTCAGTCCCCGAGGGATACATGGCTCTTACTGTCGGAGGGTGGGGTGGTGGGCATGGGAGTGGTGGGGTTGGGGGAGGACCTATCTTTTCCAGGGAGGGAACGGGGACATTTCCTCTGCTCCCCAGGACGAAGTGCATCCCCTCTCACTCTGTGGTGACCAGTCCGGTGGAACCACTTACCCGGAGCTTCCTGCCAAAGATGGTGACTTTGCCTTTAATCTGTTCCTTTCTCAGGCGCCACTCGATGGAGTTCAGGCCGTTCTCCATGGGCAGGGAGATGTTGCAGCGGCCAATGGTGGGGGTGATGGTGCCCGCAAGGACGTGGGGCTCGCTGTGGAAGCTGACGGCCATCCCGTTGGCGTACATTACCCGCAGGGTCCCGTTATTACAGAGCTGGTAGCTGTTCCGCACTTGATCTGGAGAAAGGCAAGTGGGGGCGGGGACAGGGAGGTCAGTTAGCCACTCAGTCGCAAGAGAACGGAAGACCTGTTTTCAGAGGTTCCTATGGTGCTTTGCAGCTGTCGCTCTAAGGCGGCCTTCAATTAACACGACGCACAATGCCAAGGTGGGTAGCAGAGATGCTACTGATCCGTGGAAAGGAAAACATTATTAATACTTGGCACTCCAGAAACAATTATGCCGTGATATTTTTCCTTGACTCGGGAAGACTATTAATAGTGCATTAAAGATGTCTATTGCCTACACAATTTGTGTCAGTCAAATCCCTGATCTTTAACATATATGTTAGCTCAAATAGATAAAAATAAACAAAAACTACAAATATATATATATATATATATATATACACACACACATATGTGTGTGTGTGTGTGTGTGTGTGTGTGTATATATATATATATATATACATACATATACAGTGGTACCTCGAGATACAAGTTTAATTCGTTCCGTAACCTTGAGGCGTGGGAAACTATGAGACGCTCGAGTCTCGGTAAACTGGTGGGTCGTGTGCAGCCGGCCGATCCACGCAATTACTCCTATCTCAAATGTTGCTTGTATTTCAAAGCAAAAATCGCTCGCTCGATGGCTCATATCT
>PVJN01020571.1:9719-36015 GCA_004026805.1 Lasiurus borealis
TGGGACACACTCCTAGCCTCTAGGCAGGAACTAACAGAAATTAGCATGATACAGACAGTTTCGAGTAAACAACGAGTAATCAGCTCTGACCTTTCAGAGCAATTAAGGTTGGCCAGCCCTCTGGCCTTCCATTTACATCCTTTGAAGTGAGAACAATTACATCCACCTAGTGAGAACAATATTTGGTCTCCGACAGTGGCAAACAGTGCTGGCTGCCAGTCAGCCCTCTCTATGTCTCTGTGTTTCCATGTTCTGATCCCTTTCCCATGCCCCGAGCCCCAGTGCAGTAAACAATGATTCCTGTGTGCACCTCTGTGAGTAAGCCACTCTTGCTCTCCAATCTGATGTCAGACAGTCCAGTTTCTCCCTGTATGAGTGTGGGTCCCCAGAATCTCGCCAGAAACTGGAGTTCAGAGAGTTGGGAACTTGTAACTCTCTCCCAATTGAAAAAAAAAAAAGTGGACGCCAGCCTGATTCACACACATCTTCATACATCTGCCTTTCTGAACTTCTGCACATCCTTCCAGGTGTCAATGCACTTTTTTCTTTCCTTCTCGTTGTAGAACTCCCACTCCACTAGCTTTCCCGTGGTTCTGGAGATAGTCATTTTGTCTTTTAGTTGTAGTTTTGGCATGGTTGTGAGAGGCAGCACATGTAGGTGTATACCTTATGATGCCATCTTGGTTCTCTAGGAGCTTTTTGATGAATGTTTCAATTTCTGCAATAGTTATCAGCCTATTGAGATTTTTAGAATCTTCCCGAGTGAGTTTTGGAAGGTTGTATTTTTCTAGGAATGTGTCCATTTCCCTCAGGTTGTCTAGTTTGTTAGAATAGAGTTGTTCATAGTATTTTTAAACAATCATTTGTGTTTCTGTGGGGTCTGTTGTTATTTCTCCTCTTTCACTTCTGATTTTGTTTATTTGCGTCCTCTCTCTTTGCTTTTTGGTGAGGCTGGCTAGAAGTTCGTTAATCTTTTTTATCCTTTTAAAGAACCAGCTCTTGGTTTCATTGATCTTGTGTGTTGGTTTTTTTTTTTTGTCTCTATGTCATTCATTTTTGCTCTAATCTTTATTACTTCCTTCCTTCTGCTCACTGTGGGCTTTTCTTGTTGCTCTCTTTCTAATTCTTTGAGTTGTAGAGTTAGATGATTTATTACTTTTTTTAGGTAGGACTGCAGAACTATGAACTTACCTCTCAGGACTGCTTTCATTGTGTCCCATAGCATTTGCATTGTTGTGTTTTTATTGTCATTAGTCTCTAGCATGTTTTTAATTTCTTCTTTGATCTCATTGGTAACTCAAACATTGTTTAATTGCATGCTATTCAGCTTCCAAGTGTTTGAATTTTTTTGAATGTTTTTATTTTAGTTTATTTCTAATATTCATTTTGAGAACCTCCATTGTTAATCACATACCCACCTTACAGAGATCCCTTCCCTCCCTGCACACATTTACTTATTGATTTAGAACAAAGCATCAGCATTAATTGCTATCCTTCATCATTTTGAGTACCTCTCTACCATGGCTATCATGGTAGGAAAAGTCAAAACTCCTTCCATGAAGAATCCATGCTAACTCTTCTAAGTATCTTTTTTCTTAGTATTCATTCATACTTCATGTCTGAGAAACCTGCTCTTTGAATCTACCTGTTCTACCAACTTCCATGATCTGAGGATCCCCAACCTGTTTTTCGAGCTCAGATCTCTTTTCCGTAACAATTTCACATCTCCATCTGCCCTTATGAAATTTCTTTTTGGATGTTTTCCATTACCTCAAAATCTTAACTCCAGAATGGAATCCCTGTTATCTCCTCCTCACTCCAAAATGAGCTCAGCTGTCCTGATTTACCTATTTGTGTCACTAGCACCATCATTCTTTTAGTCACTCATGCTATCACCCAACTTCTCTCCCATCTCTAATCTGTCACCCAGACTGGTGGATAGTTCTTTCTTAAAAGGATCTGTGCTGAGCCTTTCTTTTTCTATTCTTAATTCCTCCTACCTGGATTATTGCTTCCTTGCCTTGCATCTCTTCTTCCCTCTAAGCCTTACTTGTAAGGGCTACAGAATGAACCTTGGCAAAGACTCTACTCATATTCCATCACTCTCCTTTTTAGGAATTCTCAGGGGCTTCCCAATGTCCCAAGGGTAAAACCCACAGTCCTTGTCTTGATGCCAATGGGCTGTCCATCCTTCAACCTCATAACCGCCTATTTTTCAATGGGAAAAATACCACTCTAATGAGGTTGTCCTATGTCTGGTCCTTTGAATTCTCCTCTTCCTCTGGCAATCATCTTTCTCTTCAGGTCTCAATTCTAATGCTAATGTTCTCTCCTCTGCTTCACTTTTTGGATCAAGCAACCCACACTGATTTCTCACCTGTTTGAACTTTGAAATCATTTTCTGTCCCATGTATTTAGCTCCCAGTTACAGAATCACAGCTGCTCCCCTTTAAGCTGAGTGCCTACTATGTGCCCAGCACTGGTCTAAGTTGTTCTTAATTCAGTTATTAATCATATAATCTGGTGAAGTAAGTACAGTTGTCAGAACAGAGACATAGAAGGTTAAGTAATTTACTCCAGGTCTCACTCAGGTCAGTAAAACCTGGGCTTGAATTCAAACTGTGTGGCTCAGAATCTGCCCTCTTGTCCACTCAGGACTGCTCCTCGATGTATACTACCTTACGTGGCTGTTTCCCTAACGTGTGTGTACATTTTGTGTGTGTTGCTTTCCCAATTAAATTGCATGCCTCTGGAAGGCAGGGACCAGAACTTGCATGTAAGCTCCAAAGGGCCCCGCAGAAAGCCATATGCTCAAATCAATGCTGAATGTGTGAACTGAATGGATAACAGAGCCTTTTATTCCTTCCTGAGATAATACAGCCAATTTTCATTAATTGAAAAGATAGTCTGAAAATCAGATTCAACTTACTCATGACCAAAGGAAAGGCAAAAATTAAGGGGTGAGCCAGTGTTTTGGCCTCAGCAGAGTCTGATCACGTTGCAAATCACCCATGTGAAGTGGGACACATAATGAGGGCTTAATGAGCTCCACACCTCTCCCTATGCTCTGCAGTGGAAAGTGAATGTGGGCCAGGCCCGCATGTAAGCAAGAAAGAATGAACCAGCTTTGACTCTAGAAGTTGCAGCTGAAGGACCACCATGAAAAAGGCAATTTCTCTCTTCCACTTTATTTATTTATTTATTTGTTTGTTTATTTATTTATTTCCTTTGAAACCAAATGTGAGCTGTAGAGGCAAGGTTTGATACAATTTTTGTGTGTTCTCAGGGGCCTTTATTGGCAGGCTGTTCAAGGAAAAATCCCACAGAAATGCTTGGTGTTCCAGGAAGAGGCAAACAGCCAAAGGTAAGACGGAAAAGATATTTTTTAACCCATTGAATTGTGTTGGATTACACACTTACTTACATCTATGCCACAAGTTGCAACTCTTGAGGTTTTTTTTCTAGAATGAAACTCTTCAGTTTTTTCAGATTACTTAAAAAAAAAATATATATATATATATATATATATATATTTATATTTTTATTGATTTCAGAGAGGAAGGAAGAGGGTGAGAGAGCTGGAGACATCAGTGATGAGAGAGAGTCATTGATTGGCTGCCTCCTGTATGTCCCCCATTGGAATGGAGCCTGCAATCTAGGCATGTTCAAACAAGAATCGAACCTCGACCTCTTGGTTCATAGATTGATGACCACACTGACTGGTCAAAATGATCTTTCTTAAGAGTCATTCAATTTTATTATTTTTTAAAATTCTTTATAGATTTAAGTATTACATAAGTTCCCTCCCCACCCCCATCTGTGTCCATTGATTATGCTCATATGCATGCATACAAGTCCTTTGGTTAATCTATTTACCCCCACACCCCACTGCCTTTCCTCATAGGATGGACAGTATGTTCAATGCTTCTATGATTCTGGTTCTCTTTTTGTTCATCAGTTAATGTTGTTCATTATGCTATAAATATAAGACACATCCTGGATTTGAAAGAGTTAATGTAAAAAAAGAATATAAAATATCTCATTAGTAATATATTTGCATCGATCACGTTGAAATTATAATATTTTGCATTCCATGATAGGATGAAAATTGAATGTAACTTATTTAGAACGTTATTTATTTGCCTTTCGATCTGAATGACAAGAATTGTTTTTCTTACAAAGTACTCCCATGTCATGAATGCATTATCTGAAGCACCACCAGATGGCACTGTGCCCTAGGATTGAAAAGCAGGTTGGCAAGAAAAAGTGGCAATTTCTTGGTTCAGCAGTGGCCTAAATTTTTCAAGAATACTTCCTGTCATGTTTGAACATGTTAACTCAATATATGTATATCTATTTAAGTAAAAATTATATACCTGATGCTGCACTAATATATCAACTTATGACATATGTATAGAAAAATTGAAATATACAAGGCTTTGATCAAGATTAAACTTAAATTCTAATGTCTTCCATGCCCTTCAAGGGGTTATTTGTGTGTGCCTTACTCTTGAAAGAACACTGGTCTATTTCATGGATTTTACCTTTATAAAGATATAATAACACACAAAAGTCTAAAACAATATATTTTTACTACACGTGGGATTAAAATACGCATTGCAGTTGCATACCAATGTGTGTACAGCACTAAAATTAAAGCCTAAAAGGAAAAAAAGAAAAGACTTCTTGGCTTAAGGATTTTTTATATTTTTCAATTCTGATATATTATTTTGTTGTTTAAAAATCACAGGTTAAAATTTTTATAAAGTAACAATAAACAAACAAAACCCCCCAAAGAATGGCCTAAATGATATAAATATATTAGTGGTGGTGTCCATGCCAAATAAATATGTAGAACTGAGTTTTAGTAAAAGCCCTCCTAAACCAAAAGCAAAGAATAACCTTATCCCGAAGAGGAATACAAGTAATTGCTTTTGTCCTGATTTCTGTAAGTAGTTTTTGTTTTGTTTTTTTAAAAGATGATAGACTTTTGGATTTTGCAGAGCATATGATTTCCCAAGGTCAGACCATTCTTGCTGGTCAGGTGATCCTCATTGTGTAGGTGCTCCTTACAGTGATCCCTTGGGGTCCATTCTGCTGTGTTGGAGGCAGGCTGGATTACAGAGAGATAAACATAAATTCACTCCTGTGATTTGGGGGTGAGGGTCAGATTTCAGAGACTAAGGATTATAAAGTAGATAGGGACTCCAAAAGGTATCAAATAGGGAAGGATAATTCCTGATAATTACACTTGTGCAATATTTAACATTTTTTTTTATAAGACATATAGTATGGCATTAATAAAGCTGCATTAAGAGTTACTAGCCTCCATAATCACAATGATACTCCTCTTTTTAAAAAATCTTTATTGTTCAGATTATTACAAATGTTCCTCTTTTTTCTCACTATAGCTCCCCTCCACCCAATCCTCCCCCCCCCCACCCCATATGTCCTTACCCCCTGCCACTGTCCTCATCCATAGGTGTAAGATTTTTGTCCAATCTCTTCCTGCACCCCTCATACCCTTTCCCCCCCATAATTCTTTCAATGCCCCTAATTCTATTATATTCACCAGTTTATTCTGTTCATCAGATTTTTTATTCATTTGATTTTTAGATACACTTGTTGATATATATGTATTTGTTGACACTGTTGTTCATAATTTTTATCTTTACCTTTTTCTTCTTCCTCTTCTTAAAGAATCCCTTTAGCATTTCATAAAATCCTGGTTTGGTGGTGATGAACTCCTTTAGCTTTTTCTTGTCTCTGGGGCTCTTTATTTGACTTGTAATTCTAAATGATAGCTTTGCTGGGTAGACTTGCTGTTCATCACTTTGAATATTTCTTGCCACTCCCTTCTGGCCTGAATAGTTTCTGTTGAGAAATCAACTGACAGTCATATGGGTACTCCCATGTAGGTAAGCAACAGTTTTTCTCTTGCTGCTTTCAAGATTTTTTCTTTATTTTGCCCTTGAAATTTTAATTATGATTTGTCTTGGTTTGGTCCTCTTTGGATTCCTCTTGTTTGGGGTTCTCTGCACTTCCTGCACTTTCTTTCACCAGGTAGGGAAAGCTTTCAGTCATTATTTCTTCAAATAGGTTTTCAATATTTTGCTTTCTCTTTTCTTCTGGCACCCCCCATAATTCAGATATTGTCCCGGAGGCTCCTTACACTATCTTCATATTTTTTAATTCTTTTTTTTTTTCTGGTTGGTGTTTTTTGCTTCCTCATATTTCAAATCTTTGGTTTGATTCTTGAGGTCCTTTAGTCTACTGTTGAATTTCTGTATATTATTATTTATTTCAGACAATGTATGCTTAATTTATGACTGGTCCTTTTCCATTTTTTTTGGCATTCTCATTAAGATCCTTAAATGTGGGAAACTTGCTGTGCTTGACAGCCATTTTGTAGTAAGCTCCAGCCACGTTAGCACTAACCTCGGGCTAGGTTTCTATTACTCCAAACCCTATCTCTTTCCCGTAAGCCAGGTGTTTCACCTTAAGGGCTAGGCCTCATTCCTCCTTCTCCCTATAAATACCCCGAACTCCTCCTGAATAAATGAGACTTGATCAGAACTTTGTCTTGTCTCCATTCCTTGTGTCTCTTGTCCCTTTCATCCCCACTCCCCCTCTAGGGTCCTTGTTGACTTAACTTGTGGGTCGGGACACTTAAAAGTATCACTAAGTTCCTCAGAGGTTTCTAGAAGATTCCTGAGTAACCTTATAACTTTGTTTTTGAACTCTGTATCCAGTAGTTTCCTTTCCTCCATTTCTTTCATTCATGACATGTTTCTTTCTCTCCATATTTTGGCTGTTTCCCCTGTGTTGATGGAGTGGCTTTGTGTGGTAGTGACCTATAGGGCCCAGTAGTTTAGCCTCCCCAATTACCTGAGGTGGACACTTTTGGTGCATTCCTTTGTGGGCTGTGTGCACAGTCTTGTTGTAGTTAAGCCTTGATTGCTGTTGGTACACTGGGAGAAATTGACCTTCAGGCCAACTGACTGTGAGGATTAGCTTTGTCTATAATTGAAGAACTGTTATACTGGAGACACTCTTATGGGGCAGGACTTGCTTTAGTGGGGCTTTGGTGCTTATTGAGTATACCTCTTGAGTGAGTCACTTATGAATGCGAGGAGTTGAAATCTGGTGTCATCTCACACTGACCACTAGCTACCCTGGCTTCTGGAAATCTAAGGAGGTACAGATCAGCTACTGTCTGAGGCCACCCAGCAGAAGCTACCGCAAGATCTGCAGATTTCTCCTCTTTGCTTGGGGTTTGGAAGTTTTGGGGCTGACCCAGCTGCAGTTTATTAGGTTAAGCTGTGATAGGGCAGGCCATATGCAAAAGCTGCTGCCCACAGTTTGTGTAGGTTTGTAAAATGGGCGGGGTGGGGTCTCAGAGAGTCACTAGGGCATGGCAAATGGCGATGGCTTCCAGTCAGCCCACTCTGCATCTCCGTGTTTCCTCGTCTCTATGTCCCGCACCCCAGCACAGTAAACCATGATTTATGCACTCACGTATGCAAGAGAGCCACCCTCACTTTCCGACACGCTGGCAGACAGTCATGCTTCTCCCTGTAAGAGTCTGGGTCCCCAGAGTCTTGTGAGAAACTGGAGTTCCGGAGCAGTCGAGAGCTTGTGTCTCCCTTTGGATTGAAAAAAACAGCCCAGCCAGTTGCCAGCCTGTTTGGCGCACCTCCGTATCTCTACTTTTCTGTTCCTGTGCACATCTTACTTGGTCTCAATGCTCTTTTCTCTTTCCTTCTAGTTGTAGAACTTCTATTCAGCCAGCTTTCCTGTGATTCTGGGTGATAGACATTTTGTCAACATTTTCATGGCTTTGGTGGTTAGAGTCTGTTACATTGAGTAAATGAAGGATCATATAGATAATTTTTATTTAAAATTCAAAACAAGAGGAAATAAAATAAAATGGATTTGATTAGTTCATTTTTTGCCCCTCAGGAAGCACTGTCTGAATACCTGGCTCATCTAATTCTGCTGGTGCCTCAACTCCCCAGGGCACTCCATTCTGGAAAGTGAATTATCTTATAAGAGTAAGTTACACATGTAACACAGAGAGATGACTCTCTTGGTTCTGTATTTAAGCCAATGTTTTACCTCTTTTCTCTCTGTAATTCCTCAGATATGTCAGATTAAATCAACACAAAGAGCTACATTTTTCTGATGAGGACATGGTTGCCAGGTTAGCTTCTCTTGCCCTTGACTGTGCTATTTTGAACATTAAATTCTTGAATTTCCCAGACTTTGGGTTCAAGAAAAAACTCAGTTTCAGGTTAGCTTTGTTAAAAAAAACAAAATTCATCTCAAGTAAAATTTGCATATTTAATGGGCTTTATTGAAAGATTCATGAATGGGGCAGTATCCTATCTAGCAAATAGAAGGGAGCTCAATCAAATTGTGGAAAGTGAGGTTGAGAATGGGGGCAGGAAATTATTAGCAAAGAATGCATTATTTCAGATAAGGCCACCTTTTAAGGGGGAATGGAAGAGGTCTCTCAGGGCTTTAGTTCCTAATGCTGACTAGGGAGTTCCATGTTGGTGGATTAAAGGTTAAATTTCTGGGGAAGCTTGAAACTGTAATTAGGTTAGGTATTAAGTCTTGGTTTACTGATGTGGGGCCTTACCACAAGTGATTTCATTTTGGGACTTTTGTATCCTTTTTATTTTATTTTATTTTCTCTTGGGATTCTTTTATTTTTTTATTAAAAAATGTTTTTTAATGTATTACATGTATATATATCTTCCCATTGGCCCCCCCTTCCCAGGCATACCATAACCCCACAGTATCTTGTGTTCATTGGTTATGCTTACATGCATGCATACAAGTCCTTTGGTTGATCTCTTATCTACCCACCTCTCCCTAACCTTCCTGCTGTAATTTGACTGTCTGTTTGATGCTTTACTGCCTCTATATCTATCCTTTTGTTCATCAGTTTATAATGACCTTTATTATCCATAAATGAGTGAGATCATGTGGTGTTTTTCTCTCATTGACTGGCTTATTTCACTTAGCATAATGCTCTCCAGTTCCATCCAGGTTGCTGTAAGTGGTAAGAATTCCTTCTTTTTTATGGCAGCATAGTATTCCATTTGTAGATGTACTATAGTTTTTTTTCTTTCTTTCTTTTTTAAACATATTTTATTGATATTTTACAGAGAGGAAGGGAGAGGGATAGAGAGCTAGAAACATCGATGAGAGAGAGACATCGATCAGCCGCCTCCTGCACACTCCCCACTGGGGATGTGCCTGCAACCGGGATACATGTCCTTGACCGGAATCAAACCCAGGACCTTTAAGTCCACAGGCCAACACTCTATCCACTGAGCCAAACCGGTTTCAGCTGTATCATAATTTTCTGATCCACTCATCTGCTGACGGGCACCTAGGCTGTTTCCAAATTGTAGCTATTGTAAATTGTGCTGCTATGAACATAGGGGTGCATAAATCCTTTCTGATTGGTGTTTCTAGTTTCTTAGGATATATTCCTAAGAGTAGGATTGCTGGGTCAAATGAGAGTTCCATTTTTAGTTTTTTGAGGAAACTCCATACTGTTCTCCAGAGTGGCTGAACTAGTCTGCATTCCCACCAGTAGTGCATGAGGGTTCCTTTTTCTCCGCATCCTCACCAACACTTGTCATTTGTTGATTTGTTGATGATTGCCATTCTGACAGGTGTGAGATGATACCGCATTGTCATTTTGATTTGCACCTTGTGGATAATTAGTGACTTTGAGTATGTTTTCATGTGTCTCATGGCCTTCCTTCTGTCATCTTTTGAAAAGGTTCTATTTAGGTCCATTGCCCATTTTTTTATTGGATCGTTTATATTCCTTTTATTAAGTTGTATAAGTTGGCTGTAGATGTTGGAGATTAAACCTTTATCAGTGATAACATTGGCAAATATGTTCTCCCATATAGTGGTCTTTCTTGTTGTTTTATTGATGGTTTCTTTTGCTGTGCAAAAGCTTTTCATTTTGATGTAGTCCCATTTGTTTATTTTCTCTTTAGTTTCCATTGCCCTAGGAGCAGTATATGTGAAAAAATTGCTTATGCATATGTCTGAGATTTTGCTCCCTGTGAATTCCTCTAGTATTTTAATGGTTTCCCGTCTTATGTTTAAGTCCTGTATCCATTTTGAGTTTATTTTTGTGTATGGTGTAAGTTGGTAGTCTATTTTCATTTTTTTTTGCATGTATCTGTCCAATTTTCCCATCACCATTTATTGAAGAGGCTGTCTTGACTCCATTGTATGTTCATGCCTCCTTTGTCAAATATTAATTGAGCATAGTGGTTTGGGTGGATATTTGGATTCTCTTCCTTATTTTTTAAAAAAACAGCCTTGAATGGGATACAGTGCCATGTAGGACTTCTTATGAGAAATATAAACATAACACTATGTGTGTGACATTAATATCTTCATGGCTTATGGGCAAGCTACATGGAGTATATATACTGATACCTGTGATTAAACTAGAGTGACTAGACCAAATTCCATCAGCTTTTAAAAAAAAATTAAATCTTTATTATTCAGATTATTACATTTGTTTCTCTTTTTTTCCTCTCAATAGCACCCCTCCACCCAACTCCCACCCTTCCCTCTGTCCTTACCTCCCTCCCATTGACCTCATCCATAGGTGTATGATTTTTGTCCAGTCTCTCCCTATACACCCCTCACCCCTTTCCCCCTGAGAATTATCAGTCCACTCCCTTTCTATGCTCCTGATTCTATTATATTCACCAGTTTATTCTGTTGATCAAATTTTTAATTCACTTAATTTTTAGATTCACTTGTTGATAGAGATGTATTTGTTGTTCATAATTTTTTGTCTTTTACCCTTTTTTCTTCCTCTTCTAAAAGAGTACCTTTCAGCATTTCATATAATACTGGTTTGGAGTTGATGAACTCCTTTAGCTTTTTCTTATCTTTATCTGCCCTTCAATTCTGAATGATAGCTTTGCTGGATAGAGTATTCTTGGTTATAGGTTCTTGCTACTCATCACGTTGAATATTTCTTGCCACTTCCTTCTGGCCTGCATCGTTTCTGTTGAGAAATCATCTGACAGTCATATGGGTGCTCCCTTGTATGAAATGAACTGTTTTTCTTTTGCTGCTTTTAATATTCTATCTTTGTCTTTTGCTCTTGGTATTTTAACTATGATGTGTCTTGGTGTAGTCCTCTTTGGATTCCTTTTATATGGGGTTCTGTGTGCTTCCTGGACTTGTAAGTCTATTTCTTTTACCAGATGTGGGAAGTTTTCAGTCATTATTTCTTTAAATAGATTTTCAGTATCTTGCTCTCTCTCTTCTGGCACTCCCACAATTGTGATGTTGGTATGCTTTTAGCTGTCCCAGAGGCTCCTTACATTATCTTCACATTTTTGGATTCTTTTCTCTTCTTGCTTTTCCAGTTGAGTGTTTTCTGCTTCTTTATATTTCAAATTTTTGACTTGATTCTTGCCTTTCTCTAGTCTGCTGTTAGGTCTCTGTATAATATTTTTTATTTCAGTCAGTGTATGTTTAATTTCTAGTTGGTCCTTTTCCATCTCTACTTGGATCTTTTGCATCTCTAGTTGGTCCTTTTTCATCTCCTCTTGGCTCTAGCTAACTTTATCCAACTTTTCTAGGATATTCTTGAAAAACCTTTTAAGCATGGTTTTGAACTCTATATCCAGTCATTTGTTTTCTTCCATTTCTTTTGTTTGTGATCCCTTCACTTGTCTCGGCATTTTCACTATGCCGGGAGAACTTCTTTGTTGGATTCAGCCTTATGATATCAGACTTGCAAAACTGCAGAAGGCTCTCTGTTGAGCTTGGGATGGGTGGAGTCTCAGGGTTTAAGCAACCACCTTGCCTTCCAGTTGGCCCTGGCTCCCACGGCCCCTGAGTCTCATGTGATTGGGTAATCGCTGGAGCGGTCCTTGTGCGCTCGCACAGTGCCTCTAGACCGCTGCCTTTCTGGCTCCCCTGTGCTCCAGGACCACACGAGTCCAGGTCCCCAGGGTTTCACCCGAAACAGGGGCTTAGTGGAGTCAGAAGTGGCACAGTTGGGAGGGTCTGTCTTCTGCCCGCTCGCAAAAGCCAGTGACACAATCAGCAGTCTATCCTCTGCGCAGTGTTGTGTGCACCAGCAGACCTCTGATCTTTTGCAACTCTCCTAAATTTCTATGCACCTCTCCCTTTTCACAGTCCAAACTCCCCCCATATGAGTTTCAGCTGGATCTGGCATTTAGTGTCGTAGGATAAAGGGCTCAATGCCATTGAGAGTCTCAGTTTCCCTCTTGCCAGAGAAAGCCAGCCAGGTACTCCGGCACCTGCTCTCTCCACGCGCACGTCTCTGTACCTCAGCTTTTTGCAGCTCCTCTGGGTCTCTGTGAGCCCCTCTCTTTCTCTCTAGTTGTAGAATTTCCACTCAGCCAGCTTTCCTGTGGTTCTGGATGATGTCCGTTCTGTCTTTTAGTTGTAGTTTTGAAATTGTTGTGCGAGGCAGCAGTGTAGGTGTTTACCTATGCTGCCATCTTGCATTCTCCTCCAATTCCATCAGCTTTGCTTTTAGTTATGAATCATCAATATTGAGGCATTTTCATTGTCTTACTAGATTCATTTAGAATAAAAGTTTCAGAATTTTAATATTAGCCTATGACACATGCACACTTAGGATGAAACTGAGGTTTTAAGATCAAGCACCTTACTAGGGAACACATAATTTTCAACATGACAGTATTTAACAGAGTATACTCTTTAAATATTCTTTATTGTATTTCTGTGTTCTGCAAACTCTTTTGGGGGTATTAATGAACAATTTTATTTATATATCATGTACATCTATGTTATTTAAATGCATCATGGTATTTTGTCATGAAATAAAAACACATACAAAATAATAATTTGTGAAAGGATGAGGTAAAAAACACACAAATATAAGTCAAAGCTCTGATCTTTTCTTCTTGCCTGTCCTGGGCTCTGTGTTCTCTACTTGGACTCTGCTGCGGTTTACAAACTCAGCACTGGATACACCTTGCCCATACCTCTGCAAAGCAAAACAAGAACCAATGTCATCATTCTGGAAGGAACTGCTCAGAGACTGCTTGTCCAACTTCTTGTTTTTTAGGCACAATTATGAGATTACTTCTAAGGTGAAAATTAATTAGTTCTCAAAGTTCTACATTTTAAAAGGACTTGCTCACTCATGTGTGGGAGTAGAGTTCTCCCTAATAAGTGGGAAAACACATACGTGGTGACATCACTCTGTGATTCATGCCCCACTGTGTGGTCCTCTGTCTCCACAGAACCAAATGTTTGCTTGAGAGCTGGTGATGTCCAGGACCTGGGGAAAATGTGTCTGTGTCTGGGATCCCGGTTCTGTAGCCTGAGTCACAGGCACACAAAGCCAGGGGATGGTTAGGCATACACCTACGACCAGGATGGAACCTGTTCATAGATGCAGTTTCATCTGGTCCCTTTCAGGAAGCTCCCATAGTTACTCCTAATCCACAATCAGATGGAATAGAAAGGCATATTCATTTATTTATCCCATAATAATTGAAACTAACCTGAGCATGGCTTATTCAAATGAGGAACAGATAGTGCATTTATTTAAAGTGGCATTGAGAGCCAGAGAGGAAACTTGTGTGCCTAATATTTCCATTTGCTACTGATGTGTCTAGGCCTTGTTACCATGGCTTCTGAGAGCTTTCACCCAGACACCAGGCGGGAATGGGTCCCTGTGGGGATACTTTCTCTGCTTGCAGATGGCTCTTGTTTAGCATCTTTCTCTTTCCCAAGACTGTTTACTGCTCGCTTAAAATTAAAAAAAAATTCCCATCCTTTTTTAGTAGAGCTCAGAAGGTTTTACAGTTTTCTCAGACATCACTTCATTTGATCTTCATAACCCTCCAAGGTGGATAGAACAGGCAGTTGCTGTCTCCCTTTTATGGATAAAGAAACAGAGCCTTAGAGAGATTCAATGACTTCAGTAAGCTGCAGAGCTGGGAAGACACTGGTCTTCTGCTTCTTCCCAAAGAGTCAGAAAAATTATAGCACAGGAAGTATATTTTATTATAGGATTAGGCATATTCGGATTAATTCTAGTCTATATTTTATTTCAACTGAGTATGTTGCAGTTCATCTATTGCTGTCCTGGAGTTTATCTAGGTGGGGTCACCTGGTCCTAATATAGAGGCCTCAGCTGCATTTGTATACATCCTCCAGCACTCATTAGCCTGGTGCCAGGAAATTGATTATAAGAACATGACGTGTGCAATGCCATCTTAAGAAGCCCCCCTTTAAATAAAACTATGGGAAATATGTCCTTCACTACAGGGGATGTTTAGCAGTCCTATAGAGGGACTGCAGGATTGTACAACCTCTGGCCACTGGCTATTACAAAAATACAATTCACAGCTTAAGAGACCAGCCTGCTAAGTGAGATATTTAAACCAACAAATAGCTTAAACACTCTTAGGTCATTTTGCTGAACTTTATGGATCAGTTTTGTTTGGGGAAAGTGAGTGATTTCCCTCTTTCTTCCTAAATCAAGATGCTTCGAACTCTGTCTGCCTTGGTGTTTGTCTCTTTGTGCCTGAATCTGCCTCATTTTTCTACATCTACTCTCGGCTCTCTGTCTTCGTCTCTCTCCTCTTATATTTCCCTTTTTGTTTCGCTCTTATTTCCTTTTATATTATCTGTCACCTTAATTTACACATAATTATCACTAACAGATTAAAAATCATACTAATGACAAGGAAAATTTAGAACAATTTCTTTTAAGAATTTTTAATCATTCTCTGTATGTGAGACTGAAATTTATGTGGTGACATGCTATATCCTTAACCTGAGACCCCTAATGTATACCAAAATATCCTTCAGTCTTGCTCACAGTACCTCTCTTGCATAAATGCCCTGATTTATGCCCTGATTTCTTTACAAATAAGTCCACAATTTCAATCACACATATTTGCATAGATCATAACAGAATCTTGCAAAATATACTTTCTTTCCCAGGAGTGTCTGCATAGGAGAAGGAGGCCAGCAGGTGTCAGCCTCACTCAGTAGGAGAGCCGAGAATGGCTTCATTGCAGTATTTCTTTAAGACAAGTTTACTTTTTTTTTGAATGAACTTTTGAAGAACCAAAGTTAAATTCTTGCTTGTTTTAAGCAAACTCTGGGTTGGTTTAAAGAGAAAGTAGATAATCTCAGGTCTGTTTCACCACATACCCAAAGTGCTATACTGATTGGTCTCTTGTTAAAAAACACAGCTATTGTCTGGGCATCTGCATATAAGTAAACAGGTGATTTAAATTTCATTTTTACTTGCAAGGTGATTAATTCATGAAAGAAAACAGAACTCCATTATTGTCTGGGCATCTGCATATAAGTAAACAGGTGATTTAAATTTCATTTTTACTTGCAAGGTGATTAATTCATGAAAGAAAACAGAACTCCATGGCAAGTGCCTTTGGATATGTGCAAGAGTATCCCAGCCCCTGGAATTTGGAGGTAGTTGTCAATGCATCAACAACATACTCTTTCAGCTCACTTTCAGATGAGAAAGCAGAAGTCTAGAAAATATTAGTTCAAAGACTTGAAACTGTGGGGAAGAGAATCTGAGTTAGAACTAAAGTCAGGAACTGGTCTTCAAGGGGCCTGTATGATAAGTTGTTATTTGAGTCTAAAACTAGGGGCCATGTTGTTGACCTTGGGGGTTGTCTGGCATCCATGCTCTGTTTCCCTGGTGTCACCACGTTGAGATTGAGAGGGCAGAAGCCACATGAGGCTGGAGAGAGCTGTCAAAACCTGTGCTGGTTCACAAGTGATTATCTTCAGTGTAATCCCCATAGCAACATAGCTGAGTGCCGGCCCAAGGCAGGATGATAAAGATGATTATGCTGGAGAAGGAAAGAAAATCCTAGGGACAGCTTGATTGAGGAGGGGTTATTTTGCACGACAGCTCACAGCATTGCTTCTCCTTAGGCAGCTGCCACAGCCCAGTGTGAGAGGGGCCTGTTGTTTACATAATCAACTGAAAAGCACTTATCTTTGTCTAGCTGACTAGCCAGCCAGAAGTCACTCGGCTCAGGCTCCCTTTTTCTGGCTCCTGAAGGTGTTTAAAGATGAAGGACACTCTGCCAGCCAATCCCTGCCTTTGCTGTGGGGTTCAGGAAACTGGAGCAAGCAGCAGAGGCCAAGGAACAGATGCTCAAGGTGTTTTTTTCCAGAGGAGCATACTTGCCAACCTTGGAGGAGGAAAGCAGGCTTAACAGACATGGGGTTAACATCAAGGCAGGCCTCCTAAGAATGGTTGACCTTGTGTCTTTGAAAGTGATTTATGAATGTTATGTTTTAAACAATGTTTTTAGTTAAGTGGCATGTCTCTCTAAAGCAGAGGATTCAGGTAGTCTGGCCAGTTAATAGCAGCGTGGGAGAGAGACATGGAGCAAGTTGCCTGTATCTTTAAGGAAGAGCTTGATTGCTGGCTGGCTGTGGGGACTGCTGTTAGCAGAGAGCCCGTGGTTGTCTGCCTCACCTGCAGGGAGTGGCTCCCTCTGCCCAAATAGCTCACCTCCAGTGACCAAGATGGGGAGAGGGCTAAAGGCTAGCCAGCCATTTACACCCAAGGTGGCCTACTCACCAGAGCTCCCAACTGGGTTGGCCAAGGCTTATTGGACATCAGAGTTCCTCTTTTCCCTTTGCCCAATCCAGCTTTGTCCCTACCCTTCACAGATATTGATCCCAAATCCATCCTAGCATCTGTTTTTGGGAAATCCAATCTGCAACAATCAACATATCTCTTCAGTTTGGAGAACTTTATGGCTCCATAATGTAAATGCCTAAAAGCCTTTTGCGATCATTTAACTTTTCAGTAATACTTATATAAGAAAGGAAGTATTTACAATCTCAGAAAAGAAAAAAAATAGTTATAGAATCCTATATAACAAAGAAGGAATATGCTAATTAATCATCACTCCATCACAAAGATGGCTACACCCACAGCTGAGGCCAAGTTCCCATAAGAAGCCTTAATGAGCAATCAGCAGGGACCTGAGTCTATGCCCTCCTCTACCCCCGTGGGGCTTGACATGGGACCTCAGGCCACTCCCCCAACCCAGAAGGGCTTGACAGGAGACCTCAAGGTGCACTTTCCATCCTAGTCCTGGGCTAGGGGCCCTCAGACTGCACCCATTGCCCAGCAGGGCTTGACATGGGACCTCAGGCCACTCCCCCAACCCAGAAGGGCTTGACAGGAGACCTCAAGGTGCACTTTCCATCCTAGTCCTGGGCTAGGGGCCCTCAGACTGCACCCATTGCCCAGCAGGGCTTGACAGGGGACCTCAGGCCATGCCTCCCACCTTGGCACCAGGCTGAAGGACCTCAGGTCTTGACTCCCACCTGGTGGGGCTTGATGGGGACCTCAGGCCTTAACCCCCCCCCCCCAACAGTGGGGCTTGATGGGGTACCTCAAGGTGTGCTTCCCATTCTGGTGCTGGACTAGGGGATCTCAGGCTGCTCCTCCTGCCCTAGCACCAGGCCAGGAGACCTGAGGCTATGCCTTCCTGCCTGGTGGGGTTTGACAGAGGACCTCAGGCAGTGCTCCCTACTCAGTGGGCCTTGAGGGGGAACCTCAAGGTGCATTCCCAGTGCTGGGTTGGGGAAACTCACTCTGCATCCCCTGCCCAGTGGGGCTTGATGGGGGACCTGAGGCTGCACCCCCCTGCTGGTGAGGCTGTGTCCCTCTCCTGGTGCTGGGCTTAGGCACCTGAGGCTGCACACTTCTGCCTGGCAGGGCTTGATGGGGAACCTCAGGCCATGCCCTCCACATAGTAGGGCTTGACAGGGGATCTCAGGCCATGTCCCATACTTGGAAGGACTTGACAGGGGACCTCAAGGCATGCCTCCTGCCTTGGTCTGCGCTGGGGGACCTCAAGCCATGTCCCCTGTCCTGGTGCCAGGCCAGGGGACCTAAGACTACATTGCCTGCACAGGAGGTCTTGACAAAGATGGGAATGGCTGGGTCTGGATCTCGTACGATTTTGAGGTGAATGTGGGTGGGCAGGGACTTGACTCTGGGTCCTGTGGTGTGTCCCAGACTCTGACAGGAGGAAGGTTTTCATATACATTTTACTAATTTTCTTTCATCTCTGACACTTCTATTATGGATAAATAGTAAATAGCAATATTAAATTATTTCCTCTAATTAATCCCCTTTTAATGTGCATGTTTTTCATACACTGGGCCACTAGTTAGGACTGTAAAACATTCAGATGACTCTCAACATAGTCCACATAACATTTTTTACAATTCAAGGAGAGGGTTTTTGAATTGTTGATTTATGACACCCCAAAAATCTCACAGTTGAGGTTTTCACAACCAATTCCTCATTGATGAAAGGCCCCCAAAGTTTTTCACATGTGTCTAGTTGAGCTTTATGGCTCCATGAACCTTCTTAGGTAGTCTCAAAATACCAGTGCATTGTCTTGCTCTTGTTGGGGATCGGGTCTTAGTGATTTTTGGCAGAAGGGCAGAAAACGGGGAAGAACTGGGTGGAGAGTATATCTCTAGGGCACCAGGCACCACTCTGGCCCTGGTGACATTGTTTCCAGAGACTGCTAGATCTCTACTTGAGCCTTAATTACCTAATTGGGTAGTTTAGAATCTAACAGATTGGGTCAAAAAAAGAAAACATCTGAAGGAATAAATAATCTCACTTGAAGGTGCTGCATAGGTAAGGGGCAGAGATAATGAGCAACTGATTCACTGGTAAGTTTATTTTTGAATTGATAACATGCTCGATGTAATCTAAAAAGTAATAAACATATGCAACAAATTGGGTTACACACATATGCAACAAATTAGATTACATGAAATCTGAAAAATTTATAGTTTGAAAGGTACAGAGATTTAAAGGAATGATTTAGCCCAAGTCAGAATTAGAACAGTTTTTAATATGATGCCAAAGGGTGATAGCCTGCATCACATAGGGGCTGGATTTTGTGTGTTTGTTAGGACAAAGATAGTATCTTGTTCTTATCTGTATTTCAGGAAGTGTTCTTATTAGAACCATCTCCTAGAAGAAAGCATGTTATATTAAAAATATTGAAACATGAGTCGGTTTTCAGTATTGCAGAATGATGAAAAAGCAAATATATGAATCCTGAAAAGTTTAGTGAGAGTAGACACTTAAAAAACACACAACAGATGAGAGTTGGCTTTTATTTCTGGAATTAAGAAGTTTTCATAATAATATATAGATATAGTTCTGTCATAAAAATGTGGTTTAGGCTTTATTCACTAAGTTGTTAAAGTGGTTTTGCTTTCTCTAACATGGTTCTCTTAAATTTCATGTGATAAGTGAAAAGAAAAATGTAACAAACTTTTTACAAAATGAAACTCTCTTTTTCCTCAGTGATGATTTAAAACATTCAAAACCATTGCCTCACAATGCCATCAACGAAAGAGTCTCAGAACTGCGGGTTTTAGATTCTGATACATTTCCAGTATGTTTGACCCCCACATGGGAGGTGGATGTTGTTTTAGGGGTGCTCCAATTGACAATGCAAGCATCTCCTTTGTTGGACTTTAGGCTTTCATAGCCCATCCTAAATAAAATAGGCTGGAATTAAAATGAGTGGCTCTCACCAAGTGTTGGCTGGGCTTCTTAGCTAGATCCATATGAAAATCAGAGAGCATTTAGTCTCAATTGGTCTGTTAGAATACATACCTCACTCCCCTCCACCTCCCGCCCCCTCTTTCTCATTTCAGTTTCTGACCTTTGAAAGCGTCTCAGCTGTGTACCCTCATGATTTCTTCCTTTATTCTACCATTAATATTGATCTCTGTTGGCTAATTTTTTTGGTTCATTCTATCATTCCTGGCTTTTATTTGCCTATTCATATCAATGTTCCTTTTTAAAAAATTAATATTATTTTTAATCCACTGAAGAGAATTCTTACCATGTTCACTTGAATGTGCTAGTGGCAATTTTAGAGGTCTTGATTGAACTCAATCCACATTTCAACTGCCAGTATTTTACTTAAAATAAATGTTATTATTCAGCTTTATCCTCTCCAAAAGATGGTAGGGAAGGGAGCAAAAAAGGACACAATTAACAAATCACAGGAGAAAGTTCTTCCTGGGTCACCAGGGAATACCCAAGGCAGTTAGGAGAAGTTTATCTTCTCATTGTTTTTCATTTGATTATATGTTGAGTATCATTGGCTCAGAGTTTTAAATTCCTGTCGGAGATGTTCTCATTTTGTCAGAAAACTTGAATTTAGTCTCTTTATTTGTTTTCTTTGGTCTATCATGCTAATGTTCAGAAGAGTCATAAAGAGATTGCGAGGAGACCCCAGTCCTCTGTATTTGCTTTTCCTTCAGCAGGCCTTTATGAGATGTTTGTGACTCTCTTCAGAGCAGTAAAATGCTGACATTAAGAAAGAGAACCCAAAGGAGCAACATTATCCTGGGGCTTCATTATCAACAATTTGAAATGTAAAACAAAACTGAACCCATGAATGTCATCTTTGGAAAGGTAATTACTTTAGAGAACTTGGTCCTCTGGGCTTTGGGGGAAGAGTTCCGAATGCTTCGGTAATACAGCCCTTTCTCTAGACCAGTGGGATAGCTGGTCTATTTGCTTTGATTTTTGCCACCTATCAGAGTCTGGGTGAAAACTAAATCTCTTTTCCTTCTTTTCATTTTATCTACCTTTTGTTACGTCTGAGAGATGCAACGTTTTTAATACATAAATGTTTATTTTACCTGCACAGATTTTCTTTGTTACATATTATAAAATTCACTGGTAGGGCATAAATATATATTTTTTAATTTGGAAAAAATTTCTAACTTACAGAAAAGTTGCTTGAATAATAGCACAAAGGACAACAGTTAATTAACCCTTTGCCCAACTTCATCTATTGTTAACATTTTATGCAATTTGATCATTTGTGCACTCTCCTCTCTTTCCATGTGTATATACACACATATATATGCATATATACATACATACACATGTGCGTGTAACAGTGTGTATGCATACACATAATATTTTGTTTTTCTTAAAGCATTTGAGAATAAATTTCACACATAAATTTATTTTATAAATTTCATGACCCCTTAAATAGGTTAGTGCTTTTTACAGGTGAGAGTATTCTCTTACATAACCATAGGGAAGTTGTTAACTTTGATAATAAAACATTAATACTCTTATCTGAGTTGTATGTTAATTTTCCTATTGGGCCATTGATGTTCAGAATGAGGTCTAGGGAGGGACAGGTATTGCATGTAGTTGTTACATGTCTTTGATCTCTGAAAGGTTTCTGAGGCCTTTCTTTGTCCTTTATGATGTTTTTGAAGCTGGAGTCCCTCACTGTTTTAAAAACAGGAGTTTCCTCATTGTGATTTTGTCTGATGTTTCGTCATGATTAGATGCAGGTCATGTGTTCCTGAGGGAAATACTGTACACATGACACTGCTTCTCAGATAGTCACACCTGGAGGCCATCTGCCCCTCCTCAGTGATGTCAACTTTCATTCGACATTCACAATGTCTCTACTTTAATATCTCTGCTGTGTACTTACTATTTTCTCACTTCCCAGGAATAAGCAGTTTTTGGAGAGATACTTTGGAACATGGAAATATCCCTCTCCTCATTAAAATTTCCCCTTAGGTTTTGCCTGAATCGACCTTTGTTATGATGGCTACACAATAATGATGGTCCATCCAGCACTCCTTCCTGTTTACCGCTCGGCATAAGAACCCTCCCTTCTCCCTCACACGTGTAGTTATGCATTATCTGTATGGACTTGTGGCTCACTGTTTCCCGCCCCACCACTCCTGACCCCAAAAGGTCTATAAGTATTATCTTCAGTAGTTTAGAGCTCAGGTTGTCCCAGATTTGGCCAGTGAGAGTCTCTTCAAGCTGGCTCCATGCACCAGTGTCTCACTGCCATTACTCTTTTTGTTATTTCTTATCTTCTGGGATAAACAAAATGTTCCAGGCACATCCTGAAGTTCCTCTTCCCCAGTCCTGCTGTCAGTGACTTCTGCAGGACCTCTGGCTCTTTAGTGAGGAATGGTGTCACAGATCAAGATGTGTGCACTATTGGCTCATTGCTTCTGGGATGTCTCTGCTTCTAGATCTTTCAGCGGACAGAGCCAGGAAATATGTACATGCATGTGATACACACATATAAGTACACTTGTACACACAGAAACACACATGACATGCAGATACACATACATACACATTTCGGATAGCCTTAGTCTATACCAATATCTCCAATTTCAATTTATCTTTCTGGTCTTTCCTGTTTCATATTTATATGTCTATTAAAATTTTTTGAAAATGAATCTTTATTGTTCAGATTATTACAATTGTTCCTTTTTTTCCCCCCATAGCTCCCCTCCACCCAGTTCCCACACCACCCTCTGCCCTTACCTCCCTGCCTCTGTCCTCATCCATAGGTGTACGATTTTTGTCCAGTTTCTTCCTGCACCTCCCACACACCTGTCTCCACTGAAAATTGTCAGTCCACTCCCTTTCTATGCCTCTGATTCTGTTATATTCACATTTATTCTGTTCATCAGATTTTTTATTCACTCGATTGTTAGATTCACTTGTTGATAGACATGTATTTGTTGATAGACATGTAATTTTTATCTTTACCTTTTTCTTCTTCATCCTCTTCTTAAAGAATACCTTTCAGCATTTCATATAATACTAGTTTGGTGGTGATGAAATGCTTTAGCTTTTTCTTATCCGTGAAGCTCTTTATCTGACCTTTAATTCTGAATGATAGCTTTGTTGGGTAGAGTAATCTTGGTTGTAGGTTCTTGCTATTCATCACTTTGAATATTTCTTGCCACTCCCTTCTGGCCTGCATAGTTTCTGTTGAGAAATCCACTGACAGTCATATGGGTGCTCCCTTATAGGTAATGAACTGTTTTTCTCTTGCTGCTTTTAATATTCTCTCTTTGTCTTTTGCTCTTGGTATATTAATGATGATGTGTCTTGGTGTGGTCCTCTTTGGATTCCTTTTATATGGGGTTCTGTTTGCTTCCTGTAAGTCCATTTCTTTCACCAGGTAGGGAAAGTTTTCAGTAATTATTTCTTCCAATAGATTTTAAGTATTTTGCTGTCTTTCTTCTTCTAGCACCCCCATAATTCAGATATTGTTATGCTTGAGGTTGTCCTAGAGGCTCCTTATACTGTCTTCAAATTTTTGGATTCTTTTTTTTTTTTGCTTTTCCAGTTGAGTGTTTTTTTGCTTCTTTGTATTTCTGATCTTTGACTTGATTCTTGTAGTTTTCGTCTCTACTATTAGCTCTCTGTATAATATTTTTTATTTAAGTCAGTGTATGTTTAATTTCTAGTTGGTCCTTTTTCATATCCTCGAGGGTCTCGCTAAATTTATCCATCTTTTCTAGGAAATTCTTGAAAAACCATATAACTGTGGTTTTGAACTCTATATCCCATCATTTGCTTTTCTTCATTTCTTTCATTTCTGATCTGTTTCTTTGTTTCTGCATTTTCACTACTTCCCTGAGTTGGTAGAGTAGCTTCGTATAGTACAGTGGTACCTCAAGATACGAGCGCCCTAATAAACGAGATTTTTGAGATACGAGCCATTGAGCGAGCGATTTTTGCTTTGAAATATGAGCAACAGTTGAGATACGATTAATCACGCAGATCGGCTGGCTGCACACGACCAACCAGTTTACCGTGATTTGAGCATCTCATAGTTTCCCACGCCTCAAGGTTATGGAACAAATTAAACTTGTATCTTAAGGTACCACTGTATATGTCCTTTAGGGCCCAGTGGCTCAGCCTCCCCAGTTACCTGAGGTGGACACTCTTGGTGCACCCTTTTGTGCACTGTGTGCACAGCCTTGTTGTAGTTAAGTATTGATTATTGTTGTATCACTGGGAGGAATTGACCTCCAGGCCAATTGTCTGTAAAGATCAGCTGTGTTTATTGCTGGGAGAACTTCTGTGTTGGAGACACCTTATGAGATAAGACTTGTGAAATTGCAAAAGCCTCTGTGCTCAGCTATATGGGGTGAAGTCTCAGGTCGGAGCAGACAACCTTGGCTTCCCATCAGCCCTGCCCTATGAGGCCCCTGGATCTCAGTGTCCCTCAGTAATCACTGCAAGCACCTCTGAGAGAAAGCCACCCTCGTGTTTCGCCCGCTGCCAGACTGTCCAGTTTCTCCCCAAATGAGTCTGGGTTCCCAGAAACTTGCCTGGAACTGATGTTCAGCACAGTCAGAAGTTTCTGTCTCCCTCCCACTTTAGAAAGCCAGTCACACATTCAGCCACCCATGCACTCAGAAGTCAGTCCTCTCTGTGTGCACATGCCTCAGACCTCTGCCTTCCACAGCTCCCCTGAATCTCCGGGTGCTTTATCTTTTTCTGACAATCCAGATCCCCCCCGAATGAGTCTGGTTTCCCAGGATTGGAGTACAGCTCAGTTGGGAGCTTCTGTCTCCCTCCTGCTTTAGAAAGCCAGCGGTGCACTCAGCTGCCATGCACTCAGCCTCCTGTCCTCTCCCTGCACATGTCTCCATATCTCAGCCTTTTGTAGCACCTCCGAGTGTCAATGTGCTTTCCTATTTCCTTCTAGTTGTAAAATTTCTACTCAGCCAGCTTTCCCATAGATCTGGATGGTGTCCATTTTGTCTTTTAGTTGTAGTTTTGATATTGTTGTTTGAGGCACCAGTTTAAGTGTTTACCAATGCCACCATCTTGGTTTCTCCTAAAAATATATTTAATCCTCACCTGTGGATATTTTCCCACTGATGTTTAGAGAGAGTGGAAGAGAGAGGGAAGGACAGAGAGAAATATCAGTGTGAGAGAAATACATCGATTAGTTGCCCCCTGCATGCTCTCCAACCAGGACCCAGGCCTCCTGCAACCAAGGTATGTGCCCTTGATTAGAATTCAACCCAGGACCCTTTGATCTGCAGGCCAATGCTCTATCCACTGAGCCAAACCAGGCTCCCTGTTTCATATTTACATACAGGGCTTCCTGTTTCATATTTACATTTCCTTCTTTCATAGTGATAATCCTAGCTTTCTAAGACACCAAGACATTTACTCATTTGCTCAATCCCATAATATATCTGAAATAATGTCAGAATACCTTCACTCACATTTAATACAATAAACAGAACTAATGAAGAATTTAGGATCTCTAGTTTGCAGTTTTCCTGTCTCCCCACCCTGCCCAAGACAGAGGGCATTCAGGGCATATTGTCATAACTGTTTTTGTAAGTTACTCAAGTTTGTTTTTGTTTTTTTCCCCTCCCTACATTGTGGTTATGGTATTCATATGAAATACAGTTGGGTTCATTTTTTCCAGATTCTTTCTGTTTTTATTTTTTGATTTACTTTTTTGAAGGTAAAACATTATTGTGCTTCCTCCAATAGTCAAAACTTATAAACAGGTATAACCAGGGAAACGCCCCTCTCCAAAGTTCCTTGCACCCTCTTCTTCATTTCCTATAGCCAAGATTTTCAAGCGGCATGCCACAAGAATTTTTAAAACATGCAATACAAACTATTTACTCAGGAGCGCTGATCTCCTTTTCCTTAGATGGTCAAATAAAAAAATAACAATAGCCAAAATCTGCATATGTTTTGACTTTAGCCAAAACAATAGCCATCCAGTGTAAATGAGTAAAAATTATACCAATTTTTTTGTCAGATGGCAAAAAAAAATAGTTTATGATGTGCCACAGAATTTTAATAATTAGTTTATGTGTGCCTTGAGATGAAAAAGATTGAAAATCACTGCCCTATACATAACCAATTTAATTGGTTTCTGTTTTTTCTTTCCTGTGATTTGGTTTTGGAAAGATAAACTGATATATGTACATTTTCTTACTTCCTCTTCTTTGTTAAGCAAAGTTAATGGTACTAAGTATAATCTTTTGTGCTTTGATTTTTCACTTTATAAGATCTCTTAGACATCATCACTCCATGTCAGTTCATAAAGAGCTTCCTCATTCTTTTGTTCAATGGGCTAGTATTCATTGTACCAGGGTTTATTCAGGAATCTCCTAGGCTAGGATGTTCAGGCAGTTTGCAGTATTTGGAAATTACACATAATGCTGCAATGAGTATATGGATCCATGCATTTGTTATATTGTTAGAAGGTTATCTTCTAGATCATTTGTATTTGTAATTTCATTTGATATTACCAAATTCCCATCACAGTGTTTGTATCATTTTGCCTTCCCAGCAATAATGTATGAAAGTGCATTTACTCAGTTTCAGCAA
>PVJN01020572.1:0-35808 GCA_004026805.1 Lasiurus borealis
GGTATGAGAGTAGGGAGTATAGGGGGTTGGGGGTATAGGTGGGATTGGGGTTGTGGGGAGTTATGGGATGTGGGGGTAGGGGGGCAGAGGGATGCGGGGGAGACTGGCTTCAGTTTTGGGAAGCCTGGGACAGAGACCGGAGTTTCCCGGAAGTCACAGGCACGTTCAGACCTGGCCCCGGCCCTGGTCAGGGCGGAGAAAAGACGGTGGAGCGCCATCTGGAGTCAGAAAGAGGGGGTGCCAGCCTTGCCATGGCACTGGCTGCTGTGCGCCCTCGGGCCACTTGCTCTGTCTCTCTGTGCCCGGGCGCCTTGCAGGTCATACCAACGTTTCGTGTGCGAGGCGGTTGCCAGCTCGGAAAAACACCTGTCAGAAGCACAGTAACCTCACTCCCGTCTCTCCCTTTACAAGGGGCCTCTGTCCCGGTTGCTCAGCAAAATCACAGTAACTGTGTGAGTGCGTCAGGATGGTTTTGTCACCAGAGATAGAAGCCAATTCAACAGCTTGTCCTTAGACGGAAGTGGCTAATGCCAGCGGCCCGGCTGCAGTGGCATCGCCCAGAGCCAGGGCGGAGGGTCTCCGAAGCCCCTGCTCCACCCCTGGGGAGGGAAAGCCGTTTTCTCCCTCGTGACTGTCGCTCCGTCCCAGGGAAGGGCTCTGATTGGTCGTGCCTGGGTCAGGTGCCCATTCCTCGGCCAATCACACTGGCCTGGGGAAGAGTATTTTAAATATCCACCTTGGTACCGATTATGATAAGAACCAGGAGCCCTCGCTGGACAGGAAGAAAGCAACCGACACAGGATACAGCGGTACCTCGAGATACGAGTTTAATTCGTTCCATAACCTTGAGGCGTGGGAAACTATGAGACGCTCGAGTCGCGGTAAACGGGTGGGTCACGTGCAGCCGGCCGATCCGCGCGATGACTCCTATCTCAACTGTTGCTCGTATTTCAAAGCAAAAATCACTCGCTCGACGGCTCGTATCTCAAAAATCTCGTATGTTAGGGCACTCGTATCTCGAGCTACCACTGTGTTTGACGAGAGAGGTGCCCAAGCTGGACACCCGGTAAAGCCTTCCCTGCTGCGTGCGCCTATTCCTCTCCAGTTCTCCCTTCTATAACCCGCTCAGGTGTCCCTCTATCCGGGGCACCCCTTCCCACGGACAGCACCTTCCACACCGAGCCTGCCCCTCCTCCGAGACCCTCAAGGCAGGACCAGACTCTGCCCCCCATCCCGCCAGTGGCCCTGATGGCCGGGCTGGGGCGGGACGTGGGGCAGCATCCGCGTCCGCCTCCACAGCCAGCATCCTGTGTCCCCTCCGTGGCCTCCCCGTGAACCCGCCCCTCTCCCCGCCCGCCCGGCCCTGCCTTCTCCTTGGGGACATCGGAGCGCCGGCCGCCCACCGTGTCCTCGGGATGGGGATCCGGGCAGACCGGCCAGCCCTTCCTTCCTCCCGCGTCCCGAGGATCCGCCTGGAAGCCTCGAGGGGCTGGCATCCCAGGGCACGCGGGCACCGGGCCTGCCTGGTGACACGCGCTTTCTCTCTCCCGCCCGTCGGGGGAGCTGGAGGCCGAGGCCCTCCGAAGAGAGAGACGGGGCTCCCTCTGGGCTGGGCCCCACTCCGGCCCCCGAAGCCATGAAGGTGTGGGGTGGGGTGCAGGGGGAGGGGGAGGGCTGCAGCTGTTTCCTTCGGGTTAGGCTGACCTGGCTGGCAACCCCAGCTCCGACTTCCCCGAAGACAAATCCCTGCAGAGGCTGCGGGCGGGCGGTCCCTGCCCCCCCCCCCCCCCCCCCCCCCCCCGCCTGCCCCGCAGGGGTTCACACCGCCTCACAAAGAGCCGATTTCTGCTTCCTTTCCTTTTTTTGGGCGCCGTTTTAAAAGAGAGCCATGTAAGTCTCAGATCCCCTCGCATGCATCGTGTTAATGTTAAAGTGGGACTAAAAATAAATCGTGCGTTGCCATGGGAACCCTGACGGTTGCTAGGTTTGGTCTGTGGGGGATTGGGAGCCCTGCTTTTCCCGGCCCTGCTGGAAGGAGGCCGCTGTGACCGTGCAGAGCACCTGGGAGGGGTCCCCAGGGCCTCCACCCCAAAATAAAAAGCCATGAAAAGAGGCCTGGGAGTCACCTCTCCGATGGGTGTCCTTCGGGGCTTTGAGGTCCACCCTGGAAGGGGAACTGGGGCTCTGAGGAGCCTCAGAAGAGACATTTCCAAGGAGGGGGTGGGGAGGGAGAAAATAAAGGCAGGAAGAGAGAGAGAGTGGGGGAGGGAGGGAGGGAGGGAGGGCAGACAGACATAAAGAAGGTAAGCGCTGAGCCAGGGCCTCTCCCGTCTCTCCCTGCGCCCCAGCCCCCTCCCCCCCACCCCAGGCTGGGCAGGCACCCACTCTGTGGACCCCCGGCCACTCTGGTCCCATCTACCCTCGGCCTGCAGGTTCTTCCCAGCCTCTGTCTTCTGTTTGGGCCACAAGGACACCGTGTGGCCGTCCCCGTGTCCCTGTGCGGGCAGCCGAGTTGGCTGCAAAGCACATGGTCCAGGGGACAGCCTCGAGAGTCAGGCAGACAGGAGTTCAAATCCAGCCTCAGCACCTCCTGCTGGTGCCTGCCCATCCCCCACCGCTGGGCGGCTCGCTCCTGCCCTGCCCGTCGCGGTGGGAGTGATTGCGCAGGGGGGCGGCCCGAGCCGGGCCTGGCAGCTTGCAGGGCTGGCAGCCTTTCCCACGGCCCCTGAGAACCGCCCGCATCTGTGGGGTGACACGCACGGCTCAGGCCCACTTTAGGGTCACGTTTAGCATGAGGGGGTTCTCTTTTGGTGGCCGCGGGATAAACTGATGCAGGGCTCAGAGATTCAGCCACTCCGAGAGGGCGGAGGTCAGCTACGCGTGGGCTTTCGAGCTGGGGCTGCGCCCACACGCCACCAGACAGGACGCTCGGAGTAGCTGAACTTCTTCTTTTAAAAATGTATTTTATTGATTTTTTTACAGAGAGGAAGGGGGAGGGATAGAGAGTTAGAAACATCGATCAGCCAGCCACCTCCTGCATGCCCCCCACTGGGGATGTGCCCGCAACCAAGGTACATGCCCTTGACCGGAATCAAACCCGAGACCCTTCAGTCTGCAGGCCACAGCTCTATCCACTGAGCCACACCGGTTTCGGCTAGCTGAACTTCTTGACTTGTACGTATTCCTCAAACCCCACCAAGGGCGCTCCTCATGCATCATTCTGAGGATTTCTCCGTCCTCTCTCCTCTGTCCCCGCCTCCTCCATGCCACACAGAGACTCTGGGTCTCCTCTCCCCTCCCCTTTCTCCCAAGTCAGCATCTCCCCCTGGAACTGACAGCGGCCGGTCCTTCCTAGGAGGGAGGGGCGGGGAAGGGAGAAGAAGAGGGGGGCAGGAGGGGACAGCTGAGTGGCCCTGTCAGCGCAGGCCTAGGGAACAGATGGTCCAGGGAAAGGGGTCTCCAAAGAGGAGGGAATCAGGCCCTGTCTGCCTGGTGCGGGCACGATACTGGACACCACAGGGAGGGCCTGGACCTTGGGGCCGAGGGGAGGGAGCCCCGGAGTGGAGCTCAGAGGTGGTGTGGAGAGGGCTAGCAGGAGGGGGCGTGACCTTCAGCCAGGAGAGAACCAGGGCTGCCAGTCCCCGACCTCACGCTCCCGCCTCTGCCAGCGCTGCCCATTGGACCACTCCACTGGAAGCCCAGGGGCACTAAGGGCTTTTGAGGAGGTCCAGACCGGCCCGCACAGTGCATAGCTGACCTCTGACCTCTCGGAGTGGCTGGGAGCTTTGGAACGGGGCTGCCTGCGTGCAGACCCTGACTTCTCTCTCCGCTGGTTACTGGGAGTCGCTCGGAGCTCCATTCCCGGCTGTGATGAGCATAACAAAGCCCCGCCGTGGCGGGTTGTTTGGAGAATTGAGGACCTGTGGCCCCTGGTGCACGTGTGTGCTGTCCGTGGTCATTCTCGCTCCCCGGTCTGGAGAGACGGGCTGGTGGCTGGGCCTCGGGCTAGGTGAGGCTTGAGAATGGAGGCTGCATTGGGGAGGGGGGTCTTGAGGGGCAAACAGAGAGAGAAGATCCCCATAGTGGGCCGGGAGGGTGGGCCAGATGGAGAGACAGAGAGCGGCACCTTTGTGGGGGACAGCTCCCTCTGGGGGCTTAGTGACCGTGTCCCCTTCTGCTCCCCACTTTCCTACTAAAGCTCCTGATCTTGACGGAGCTCTCTATTCCCGGGAAGCAAGCCATTTCTGACCAAGCTGAGGTCCTGAATACCTTGCTCAACAACTCGATCCCTCGCCTAGCCGGTGTGGCTCAGCAGTTGGGTATCGACCTATAAACCAGGAGGTCACGGTTCCATTCCCAGCCTAGGGCATGGGCCTGGATTGCAGGCTGGATCCCCAGTGAGGGGCTTGCAGGAGGCAGCCAATCAATGATTCTCTCTCATCATTGATGTTTCTCTCTCTCTCCCTCTCCCTTCCTCTCTGAAATCAATAATACATTTTTTAAAAAATATGATCCAGCCGAAACCGGTTTGGCTCAGTGGATAGAGCATCAGCTTTCGGACTAAAAGGTCCCAGGTTCTATTCCAGACAAGGGCATGTATCTTGGTTGCGGGCACATCCCCAGTGGGGGCGTGCAGGAGGAAGCTGATCGATGTTTCTCTCTTATTGATGTTTCTAACTCTATCCTTCTCCCTTCCTCTGTGTAAAAAACCAATAAAATATATTTTAAAAAATGATCCAATTGGACAAACGGAGGAGCAAATGGGGTTTCTCTGCCGGCCTCCCCTCCCCCCAACCTGGGGCCTTTATCACCCCGTGTCCCCGCTCCTGGAGAAGGAAGGGAGGAGGCACTTGGAAGGCACAAGAAGAGCCAAGGTGTCTATTCAGGGGGGACCCCAGGGCGCCAGTCCGCGGCCAGGCCTGCGGGAAGACGCCCAACGCTAATGAGCGGATCCCGGAGCCGCTTCCTGCGATTCTTCCAGGTTGTCGGGGTCACTCCGGGGAGCAGAAGACACGGATGTTGCCCCCCTGCTGAAGACAGAGTCCCCGTCAGCCCAGAAGCCTGGACGCATCCCCGAAAAGCTCCCACTCCCACTCTGTCCCCCGATCTGGGAGGGAGAGCTGAGCAAGGCTCGCTCCGGGGCCCCTGCCGGTCATTGAGGTCAGAAGGCCAGGGCTGCGGCTGGACAGCACGGGCTGAGCCTGCGCAGACACACACTTCCAGCTCCTCCTCCTCCCGCTCCTTTAAAAACCCTCCGCTGCTCTCTCAGGCACGAGGGAGGCAAGCCCAAGAGCTGCCGTAACGAATGGCCAGAAACCGGGGCTCCACACAACAGGGGGACATTTCTCACAGATGCAGAGGCGAGAGGTGTGAGCTCAGGTGTCAGCGGCCATGCTCTCCTGGAGGCTCTGGGTGGGGGGACTCTCCTGGCCCCCCTCTAGTTTCTGGGGCTGCTGGCAATCCTGGGAGCTGCCCGGCTGTCGCGCCAATCCCAGCTCCACCGCCACATGGCATTCTCCGCGTGTCTCCTCTCTTCAATAAGGACGCCTGTCACATCGGCTTAGGATCCACCCTCATCCAGTATGGCTCATCTTAACTTTCAATTCCTTCTGAAACACAACCGTTTCCCAATAAGATCACATTCACTCACACACACCCCCTCTGGCAGGGGGTTAGGACTTCAACATATCTTTTGGGGAATGCCATTCAACCCACAATACTCGTTGTAGGAGAAAATATAGAAAATATAGGTTAGTAGTATATAAAGCCATTAAACATCGGTAAGCAGTAAATACATAAAATCATGAAAAATGGGCACCACACGGAGATAACCCTTCTACCATTTTGGGATGCCTCCTTCCAGATGTTCTTCCCCCCATCAGATATATGTTACTGTCCCAGAGCTGGACTGGCTTACTGGATAGAATGTCGGCCTATAAACTGAGGGTTACAGGTTCGATTCTGGGCAAGAGCACATGCCCGGGGTTGCAGGCTCAGTCCCCAGCAGGGGGCGTGCAGGAGGCAGCCCATCAATGACTATCTTTCATCATTGATGTTTCTCTCTCTCTCTCCTTCCTCTCTGAAATCAATAAAAATAATATATTATTGTAGCTTGGCGGGTATGGCTCAATGGTTGAGCATTGACCCATGAACCAAGAATTCACCAGTTTGATTCCTGGTCAGGGCACATGCCTGGGTGGCAGGCTTAATTCCTAGGAGGGGGCGTGCAGGAAGCAGCTGATTGATGTTTCTCTCACCGATGTTTCTATCTATCTATCTCTCAATAAAACCTTTAGAAATGTGTTATTGTTGCTTTGAAAATCCCGTTATTCTGGGCACAGCATTGGGATCTGTTGGTTTCACCTGGTGTGAAAATAGTGGCTGCTCTCTCACTGTCTTTCCCGCCCTGTTACTCCGAGGAATCCACCATGTTTCCGCCTGGGTGGAGAAAATCAGAAAATGACACGGATGTGGTCAGAGCGACAGCTTCACAGCTTGGGGGGGCCAGTGCCATGGCAGGAGGGTCAAGTCCATGCCCGGCTCAGGTCAATGCAAATTTCATGGCCCCTCGGCCCCTCGTGTGAGTCCATATCCCCGGCCTCACTTTGTAGACGAAGGAACAGATTCAGAGAGGTTAAGTATCTTGCCTGAGGTCACACAGCCAGCAATCAGTACCCCGGGGCACCCAGGCCCCTCTGAGAGCAGATCACACTCGCAGCTGCCTCCTTTCGGGGAGCACACGCCTTCCGACGTCAGGGGTGCCGCTAAGATTCACCTGGCAGGTTTCAATGGAGGTGCACGGAGGAGAACCTTCGAGGCGGAAAAGCAGGGGAAGGCTAGGACAGATGCAAGGACTCGTGAGCACGGCCGGCTCTCCGGGGAGGGAGCACGTGCCGGTGGCTGTTGGGTAGCGTGCGGGGCAGGCCGCGGTCAGCTGGGGCTGTGGCCGGCCAGCAGGAAATCCGGGCGTTGTCCTGAGAGCGGAGGGAGCCCCTGAGAGGTGTCGGCGGGGAGCGAGCCGGAGCTGCGGAAAGCTGGCTCTGGCTGCGGGCGGAGGACGGGCCGGGACGCCTGGCTGGGGCCGAGGCACCAGGGAGAAAGGGGGCAGGTCGACCCGTTGTCCGAGAAGAAGCAGAGTCACGGGGGGAGGATCCAGAGCTGCTGCCTCGGTCTGAGCGGGAAGCTGACGTGCGAGCTGTCCCTGGGGTGGTCCCGTCAGCCGGGCTGACAGCCGCCCGGGGCATCTCCTGCCACCCGTTCTTCTTCTTGGCAGGAGACCGCCTGGCTCCTCGCCACGGGAAGGCACAGATAGTGGTGTGATGAGCGCTCCGCACACACGCATTAAACATGTTGGAGCTGCCAGGAAGCCACCCTTCAGAGGCCCGGAGCCGGGGACCAGCCCTGCCTCCGGCTCGCGAAGCTGGGGCAGCCGGGAATGGTGGAGGCGGGCCCACCCCATCTCTCACAGAGGCGGCTGCCCCTCTCCTCTTTGCGCCCCCCTGCCCTGACCAGCCTGCGCTTCCAAGTTCTAAGCCATGTCCAGCCCTCGGGCCGCGGGCTGCACACAGGCCAGCCGTCCAGTCTGCCCGCGGGAGGGTTGACTCGGGCCATCTGCGTGGGCCCCGGGCAGGTGGGCAGAGAGAGTTGTGGGTCCTGGGTCTGGACTGAGGCCTCTGGCTTTCTGCCGGGGACAGCTGAAGGGACAGGGTCGCTCCTGGGTACGGGAACCCCCGGGGAAAAGGAAGAGGCAGCGGGTAGGAGATGAACTTGGCTTCGGAGGCTGCCTGGAATGACTGGACAGAGGAGAGTCTGGGCTGGGCCGGGGTGGGGCAGTCCCAGAACCAGGCTTAGCTCAGACCCTGAGAAAGACCTCAGGCTGCTGACCACCCACCAACCCCCCCACCAGAGAGGCAAAGGGTTCCTTTACGCTCCTGGGCTGAGCGGGGTCCTCCCTTCCCGCCTGCCGACCGCGGTTACAGGACGTGAAGTTCGGCGGCGGGTCAGCGTGCCGCCCCTGGCCCTTCCCTCCCTGCGCAAGGTCAGGGCTGGGGGGGAGGGCCTTTCAGGAAGAGGAAAAAACAAGTTGTCTTAGTCAGCCTCAAGGTCAGGGCGGTTTCCTCAGGAGCAGCTGGAAGACGAGGAGGCAGAGGCGTCCGAAGACTGGCGCTGGACAGGCCGGAGAGCCAGACTGAACGGCAGCTGGGAGGGAGCCCCCCAGACCGACCGGTTGCGGTAAAACTCGCATAAACACGGCCGTTTAACCCCGTTAGAGTGCGTAGCGCCGAGGCAGTGAGTACGTACCCGGTGTTGTGCAACCATAGAATCCGTGGCACGAAATAGGCCGCAAAACGGACACTTGCTCACAGCACGAGAGCCAAACCGGGAGGCAGCGTGCCCGCCTGGTTCGTCCTCAGCAGGACTGTGTGTGCGCCCAGGGGACTCACATTTGGGCTGCTCTCTGAATGTCCAAGAACGAGCGGAGCACACAGTAGGCCCTCAATCAATCCAGAGAGCACAGTGGGACCTCAATCAATGGTAGCTGATGGGGTTTCCATGGGGGGGGGGGGGCGGTGAGGCCAAGTTCTGGAACTGGATGAGGCCTGGTTTTATTTGGTAACTGCTTTCTGTGCGTGGGGCCTGGTCCGGCGTGGATAAGCCTAAAGCTTTTGGTCACTAAAACTGCAACTTCTCTTCCTCGCCCGCCATGGAGACGGGTGGCATTGGCACTAGTCTGGGGAAAGGGGCACATTCGCCTTTATAGGGGCGCCCAGTGCCCCATCGGTGGGGGATGTAATTCCCTGTTACCGAACAGGCGCCTTCTTGCTGGGCCTGTGTTGCCTTCTGGTCTCTCACGATTATCGTCAGGGCCGCTATCGGTACCCTCATACCCGCATCTTTTGTGCCTTCATCCAGCTCTTTCCAAGAGTGAAGTGCACCAGGGCTGATTTAGAAGCAACGGGAGAAAATCCCATTTCTGGCTGTGATTGACAGGCGGGGCAATCTGGCTGCCAGTTGTCCCCTTCCTGGAGCTGATGCCAGCTGCCAGCTGTGTGGTGGGCCGCTCCCCCTGGCAGCTGCCCCCCCCTCCCCCGGGGGGCTCCCTGGCCTTCCCCCCGTTGGAGAGACCCACCGCGCACGGGTTCTGAGTTTGCAAACTGTGGTTTCGAACGCTGCCCGTTTGATGGGTTTCAAATGAAACTGCTTGGAAAGGTAATTAACTGCTCCTCAGCTTCCAGCGCAGCTGGGCCTTCTTCGCGCTTTTATTAGCCGCTGGGGTGTCTGGTTGGGTGCCTTCCGAGTGGATGCTCTTTGCTCCATTTTCCACGGGGCTGTCTAAAAGGGCTCCAGATCCATTTCAAGTGGGTTTAAAAAAAGAAAAAAGCGTCTCTGCCCCCGGCTAGGCTGACTGCGACATGAGACAAACACCGCGGCCTCGTGCAACCTCGGGGGGGCTTTGAGGCAACAGCACCCCACGGATGGGCCAGCAGGTGATGCGCCTGTCCTGCCTCGAGCCAGGCCTGGAGGCGGCTTGGACGGGGAAGGAAACAGACCGAAGGCAGGATCTGGGGAAAGTGCTATTTTAGGTGCACCTCCTACCCCTTGATCTGAGCCTCATTCCCAGCCCCTGGAAGTGGGACTCAGAGAGGACGACGCTGAGGTCGGTGGGAGGGAGGGGGACCAGCGGGGGTCGGAGGGGGGCTGTATGGAACGGGTACCGCGTCACTTCCCTGGGCTTGTTCCTCCCCCAGGCTGCCTGGGGGTCTCCCCGAGATCAGGCGGCTTAGGGGGGCAGCTGGTCCTTGCAGCCACCGTCAGGGAAGACAGGGGGAAGGAAGGAAAGGAAAGAAGAAGTCGTGGACTGGGAGAAACAGGTTCTAGGATGGAGTCTGAACTCTGATATCTAGTCTCTCCGGGCCTCGATTTCCCCATCTGTAAACGAGGGGCGTGGATGCCCTGAGGATCCCCAATGAGGATTACCAACGGCCGTCTATTGCTTCCTCCTGGGGCCGATCATCAGCTCGCAGCTGCTGGCAGATCATCAGCCGGGACCCGAGGCTCTCTGAGCGCCAGGCCTGTGCGGGCTCCGCAGTTTCAGGAAGAGCCCGGGAGGCGTCCCTGCCCCCTCCCCGGACCCGGGACCACAGCGATCACAGGGAGGTGGACACTCTTCATTGTCTGGAGTCCCGGAGCTCTTCACCGAGCCGTGGGCCGAGAACGGCTTCCTGGGTGGGAGTGACTGGACCTGGGCAAAGGAGGGGCTGGGTCCCGGGGAAGGGGGCGGCGTGGCTCAGGCCCAGCTGTGAGAGGGACCCGGCTCCGTGCCGGGTGGACTCGGTGTGGGCTGGCTCGGAGGACAGTTGCTGGGGTCGGCAGGGCCAGGTCACAAAGGGCTTTGCAAAGACGCGAAGGAACCGGGGACCCTTCCAGGCTGGGGTGTTTCCCTCAGCGCCGGCCCAGGGCAGTCTGAGCCCCCAGTGTTCATCTGAAGACAGCAGAGAGGATGCGAGGTCGGAGGGAGGGAGGGGGATGGAGGGAGGAAGGAGAAGGCCAGGCGGTGACAGCCATTTCCGGCTCCCAGCCAGGGCGTGGGAGATCAGTTCTGGGGGAGGCCGATGGCTGGAAAATGGGGTGCCATCCTGTGGGGGTGACCGCCGGGAGCCAGGAGGATGGACTAAACGGCAGACAGGCTCGCTCAGGAGCCAGCGTGCCCACCCGGGGCCAGGCTTGTGCTGGAGCCCGCGGTGGTGCCATATCCCGAGCTCCCGCCCTCAGGGAGCCTGGGCGCTGATGCGGGAGGAAGGCGTGATGGGCGAGGGGTGAGAGTGCACGGGGCGTGGATGTGCAGGGAGGAAAGAGCAGAGGTGGGGGCTGCCACGATGGGGGAGGTGCGGCTATTCCACTGGGGTGACCAGGGAAGTCCCCCGGGGAAGGGGCCTGTGAAAAACCTGTCCCTCCGTCCTGGCGCCCAACCATCCATTCACTCATACATGCAGCGTAGCCAGGGGGAGGCCCCAGAGCGGGCAGCTCAGGAGCCCAAGACAGGATGGACCCCAGGACTTGGGGACCTCCGTACTCTGAGGCTGGGTGTAAGGGGAAGCCGGGTCCCGGCCCCTGGCCAGTCGAGGGGCAGAGTAGCAGCCTTCAAAGCTGGTGCGTCCCCCAGCAGCTGGCTTTTGGGGATCGCCAACACCCGCACAGAGAAGAAAGCGGGATGGTGCCTGGGAATGTTGTTCATTCATAAATCACGTCTCTTCAGCTTCATTCCAAAGGCCCTGGTGCACTGCTCCCTGGGGTCTCAGCCCGGCTCTGTCCCGCCCCCTCCCGGGGCCGACTGCCCTCCCTCTCCCCTTCCCCATGTTTAGAATGGCTGTGTGCACACCTGTCCCCTGCAACTAGCAGGCTGGGACACAAGATCATGAAGCATCGTCGCCAGGGGACATCTGCTGCTTTCAGGGGCTCAGGCCTGGATTCCATGCCCTGGCTCACCACATGGGATGGCCACCTCACTTCTCTAGGCCCCTCCTTTCCTCTCTGTGAAATGGGCCCAAGACTTCACGCCCACCTGCCTTGGAAAGTGTGGCGAGCTCCACAGCCATTACATACTCAGCCCCACGTTGGGTGCCATATATGTGCCACACCAGCTCAGCCAGGGTCGGTGAGCCTCAGAGGGGGCGGTGAGGGATTGAGAAAGGACAGACAAGAAAGCTGGGTCTGGGTGGGACACGGTCCTCTCTGATGGAGAGACAGCAACAGCGCTGCGGCCTGCAAGCCGTGTCTGTATTTTATAGCCGATGCCACGAGGCAAAGGAAGGGCGTGGTCAAGATGTTCACAACCTTCTCCTGGGGTTCCATCCTGCTCAACGACATGCACCTGAACTCCATCAAGCCCTCATCACTCAGGCACCTGGGACCAGGTGTTCCTACCATAGGCTCAAGCTTACAACTACAGTCGTACCTTGAGATATGAGTGCCCTAACATATGAGACTTTTGCTTTGAAATACAAGCAACATTTGAGATGGGAGTCATCGCGCGGATTGGCCGGCTGCACACGACCCACCAGTTTACCTCGACTCGAGCATCTCATAGTTTCCCACACCTCAAGGTTACGGAACGAATTAAACTCGTATCTCGGGGTACCACTGTATAACTGTGCAGGGTGGGCTTTGCCCTCCAAGCTGGGACTTGCACGTGGCTTTGCCAGGAGAGGACTGTGCCCTCTCATTAGTCCGAAGCTTGAACCTGTCCAAACACTGTAGCCGCTGTCCCCAGGAAAGTGACTGCGGGGAAGAGGAAAGAGTCAGATGAGGGAATAGCCTAGAGCAGTGGTCGGCAAACTGTGGATCTTGAGCCACATGCAGCTCTTTGGCCCCTGGAGTGTGGCTCTTCCACAAAATCCCACGGCCTGGGCGAGTCTGTTTTGAAGAAGTGGCGTTAGAAGTTTAAGTTTAAAATATTGGGCTCTCACAAGAAATGTCAATCGTTGTCCTGTTGATATTTGGCGCTGTTGACTAATGAGTTTGCCGACCACTGGCCTAGAGTAGCACAGATATTGCTGAAGCACCTACTATGCCCCACCCTCATGGGGCTTAGGGTCCGAGGAGGAGAGATCCTAGTCAGATAAGCCTCAGGCTGGGCTCTGGGACAGGCAGACACAGACATCGAGCTGGTGTGAAGGGATGTGGGAAGCCATTGGTACAGCTCAGGGGCAGAGGCCCAGAGGCACTGCCCCTGGAGAGGAACTCAGGCAGTGCAGCCGGCTGGGAGGGTGAGAACCAGCCAGGACCGGTTTTAAATGTAGGTCTCCTTGCTGTTCAGGTGTGGTGCGGGCAGCAGACCAGGAGGCGAGCCCCACTGAAAAGTAATTGCTGTCCAGCCGAGGTGGCTCAGTGGCTGAGCGTTGACCTATGAACCAGGAGGTCACAGTTCGATTCCTGGTCAGGGCACAGGCCTGGGTTGGGGGGCTTGATCCCCAGTGTGGGGCGTGCAGGAGGCAGCTGATCAATGATTCTTACTCATTACTGATGTTTCTCTCTCTTCCTCTCCCTTCCTCTCCGAAATCAATAAAAATATATTCAATCCAAGAAAGAGAAGTCATTGCTAGGATTGGGCTGGCACAAAAACTCAAGGCTGGTGTGATCCTTGGTTTCTGGAGCTTCCCAGGAGCTGTCTTAAAATTAACTTGCGGAAGCCTGAGGATAATACGATTCTGTTTCCAAAAAGGGCCCTCCACGTGTTTGCTTGTGCGGGCATTAAACACCTCTGGGAAGATGTCGCCAACACTGGCCTAAATGCTCTAAGGCAGTGGTTCTCCACCTTCCTAAGGCCGCGACCCTTGCATCCAGTTCCTCATGGGGTGGTGACCCCCAACCATGAAATTTTGCTACTGTGATGCATCGTGATGTAAATATCTGCATTTTCCAATGGTCTTAGGCGACCCCTGTGAAAGGGTCGTTCAACCCCCAAAGGGGTCGCGACCCACAGGTTGAGAACTGCTGCTCTAAGGAGATTCCTGGGGCGGAACCCCGAGAGAGACCTAACAGTGTGGTGTGTCAGGTTCCCCACTTGTGTGACTTTCACGATGAAAACGAGGAGGAGCCCGTATGCCCCTGTATCCCCCCGTGTGGGGCCAGCCCGGCTCTCCTGGAGCAGCAGGTCTGGGGTGGCGGGGGCCGTGTGGAGGGTCCCTAGGTGCCTGGCTGCTGCGGTCCACACGAGCTCATGGCACCATCTCTGTCCTTCTCCCTGGGCCGGAAGCAGATTTCCTGTTCAAAACCGAGCAAAGCCATTCTTTCTGGCTTCCTGGCCTCTCAGAGGCGGGTCTGAGAGCTGACTGGGGGGCCACACCCAGGCTCCTGGGGTAACCCCCCTCCCCCGGGACCATCATCAGAGAGGCTCCCACCCCAGCTTCGAGCAGCCACGATGCCCCGGCCCAGGGAGGGGGACCCCAGGGGGTCCTCTTAGGAGCTCAGAAGCAGGACTGGTCTGTACCCCGAGGGCTAGGGTCCGGGAGCAGGTAAGTCTGACACTGTATTCTCCCCGCAGCCCAGTCTGACAGGGGTTGTTGTCACACCTTACAGGTGGGGAAACCGAGGCTCAGAGACGGAAGTGACCCACCACAGGTCCCACACCTGGAGCTGGGTCTCCATCTCAGGTCTCTGCCTGACCCTCCCAGACCACACCCGTCATTCAAAGCACTAATACTCCATTCACGCTGGTGCAGACCAGCCGGGCTCCTCAGAGCCCCTCAAGCGGGGTGGGGTGGGTGGGACGCTGGGGGTGATCGGGACAGATGAACTTTCCTGCCTCCTGCTACTCCACGGAGAAGGCTGGAAACAGGAGGGGACAGCGAGGCCCTGGCCCAGAGGCCTCGGGGTCTAGCTGGACAGGGATTTTCGAAGAGCAGTTCACCCCACTCCCAGGAATCGCCACAGCGGTGTCTTGTCGGCTGCACACTGCACATGCTCAGAATGAACCCTCATCAATCTCTGTCCAGGGCCCGTTAGGGAAATGCTGAAAACCAGGGGAATGTGGCCATGGCCACAGACTCACAGCCCACCTTCCCCTCTCCCTCTGTTCCTCTCTGGGTCCACGTCTCTCCAGAGTACACTGTCTGTGCTTTGACGGTCCCCTTGCCTGTCTGTCCCTCCCTCCTCCCCTCCTCAGCTCTCCCCCAGTTATTAAGCTGAGAGAGGCCCCAGCCGCCCGCCCACGGAGCACGTATTCTAATGCGGCTTCCCGGTCTGTTCCTTCCAGAAAAACAGACGCAGCATCTACGACACTCTTCCTGCTCGGGAACAGCAGTTAGAGCGGCTGGGGGTGGGAGAGGGGGTGGGGAGGGGGCACTGGGAGAGGCTCAGAGAGAGGAGATGCAGCCGGGGATGCAGCCAGGGAGGGGGAAGGGGTGTGTGTGACCAGCTAGTGCTGTGACATCTCTGGACGGCGGCTGGGGAGGGGTGGCAGGTGATGGTGGCTCAGTGGGCAAAGCTAGCACCAGAGAGGCCGTCAGGGGACAGCGGACGATGTAGGAGCCAGGCCAGCCTGGCACCACAGGAGCCCAGGGCTGAGTCCTGCATTCAAACGGAGCTCTGCTACCTGAGCCAGGGCGAACGCTTCCACCTGCTCACTCAGGCTTTGCTTCATTCCCTCCCTCCCTCCCTCCCTCCCTCCCTCATTCATTCACTCCCTCATTCATTCATTCACTCATTCAACAGGAGCGCTTTGAGCCCCCGTGTGTGCAAGGCCTGTATGCTGGCGGGACTGCGCATAAATAATTCCAGAGCCCCATGAGGGCACGTGAACCAGGGTCCCCTGGGGAGGCTGGCAGCCCGCCTAGAGATGAGCGGGCTCCCGTCTGAAGGACAGGAAAGACAGGTGGGCAGCATGGGGTGGGGATGGGTGTCCTGGGAGGGCGGGGTGCCACCGAGGGGCCTGAACTCACAAATGGGAACACCCAGGCTACCTAACGGGACAAGGACCTGCGAGGCCACACGGCTGGCACAGGGTCTCCAAGGAGGTGAGGGAGGCCGCCCAGGTGCCAGCAGCATCGATGCCCCCATCCACCGGGGCCGGCTCAGACCCCACAGGGGCAGCCGAGGTCGGCGGAGGAGAGGCCAGCCTGGCAGCGGGACCAGCTCAACCCTCATGTGGCCACGTGGGACGGGGCCCAGGGTGGCCCAGCCGTCTCCTTTTTCACGAGAAGAGACAAACCACTTGCTCGACGGCCTGTGCATCCTGAAAGAAGAAGGCGCCCTGCTGTTGGTGAGGGAGCCCGTTAGCCATTGGACGCTCCGGGGATCAAAACGGACCTGGGTTCCCCATGTTGGCTGACTGGTGGGGGGCAGCTCTGCGACTCCCAGTCTCTCAGGTCCGATGTCCACTCCCTCCGGACAGCCCCACGGCTCCCCAAAGAGCCACACATAGGAAACCTCACCGTCCGGGCCTCTCCCACGTGGAGTTGCTTTTACGTTCACGGGCATCTGAAAGAGCAGGGACCTCTCGGCTCCGCATTTCCTCGCTGAGACGAAGGCGGACTGCTCCTTTGAGTTCCTTGCCTCTCTCTTTTTTTAAAAAAAAATATATATATTTTATTGATCTTTTACAGAGAGGAAGGGAGAGGGATAGAGAATTAGAAACATCGATGAGAGAGAGACATCGATCAGCCACCTCCTGCACACCTCCTGCTGGGGATGTGCCTGCCACCAAGGTACGTGCCCTTGACTGGAATCAAACCTGGGACCCTTCAGTCCGCAGGCCGACGCCCTATCCACTGAGCCACACCGGGTTTGGCTCCGCGCCTTTCTAACGTCCATCAATCCGTCCCACAGCACGGACTGCATGCCGGGGAGGGGAGGGTCGGGAAGAGGCAGCCCTCGCTCTCCAGGGACCCACCGTCTCGCACAGGAGACAGCAGTGGCCGCAGGCAAGCAGGAACCTCTCCTACAGGAAACAGATCTCTCCCTGGAGATGTGGCAGACCGCTCCCAGGGCCACCTAAGGCAGGGCCCGCTGCACACACGGCTGGCAGAGCTCGGGAAGGGACAATGGACAGAGGTGGGGCATAAACGGAGCCACAGATAAAGCCTGTGAACAAAAGCACTTGATGTCCTAGCCCAGCGGTCGGCAAACTCATGCGTCCACAGAGCCAAATATCAACAGGACAACGATGGACATCTCTTTGGAGAGCCACATTTTTTAAACTTAAACTTCTTCTAACGCCACTTCTTCAACATAGACTCGCCCAGGCCGTGGTGTTTTGTGGAAGAGCAACACTCAAGGTGCCAAAGAGCCGTAGGCGGCTCTCGAGCCGCTGTTTGCCGACCACGGACCTCGCAGTTACTATGGTTGGGTCACAAGATCGATGCCGAGCTTCCTAGCAGCCCGTGTGGAAGGGGAGATTCGGTCAGTTACACAAACCGCCAGGATCCCGCCATTCGAACAAACAAGTAACCAGGAGAATTAGAACAGGAGCAGGTACCTGCTGGTGTTCACTTGTGCACCGATACCAGGGAGACGCCGATATTAGCCACTCGGGCGATCGAGAGGAAAAGCGTTCACCACCTGCCATGGTCAGGCCCCTGGCGGAACAAGGATTGGGGTGCAGACCTCCAAAATCCAGGGCCCCAGCTCTCATCCTCCCCCGTGCAGGCCCTGGGAAAGAGCCAGCAACCCGGCAGCGGACACCCCGAGGTCTCACGGCTGGGCCCACCCCGTGTCTGCCTCTCTGCCAACACGCGTTTCGGGTCTGCAGCCGCAGTTCCTATGGTGAGTCTCACTCCCAACGGCTGCCATCTGGCCGCTCCGGCAGAGACTGGGGAGTAGCTGGGAAGGAGGGGGAACAGTCTGTCCTTTAACAAGCCTTACTCAGTCCTGTTCCGCTCGCTAAATGTCGCCCCGTTCATTCAGCAAACGCACCCTGAGTGTGCGGGCACCCCGCCCGCCTCTCCCCTCCAGCCTCTCCCCTCCGGCCCAGCACCCCATGAACCAGGCAGAAAGGACCCGCACCCTCAGGAACTACGACCTTTCAGAAGAAACAAACATGAATGAGTCAACGCGCACGGGAATCACAGCTCCGTGTGTTCCCTGAAACCTGTGAAGGGACCGTAAGGAAGGGGCGTCATTTGGGTGGGGGCGGGGCGATGCAAGGTCCCTTGGAACAGCGGTTCTCAACCTGTGGGTCTCAACCCCTTTGGGGGTCGAACGACCTTTTCACAGGGGTCGCCTAAGACCATCGGAAAATGCAGATATTTACATCACGATGCATAACAGTAGCAACATTTCATGGTTGGGGGTCACCACCCCATGAGGAACTGTATGCAAGGGTCTCAGCCTTAGGAAGGTTGAGAACCACTGCCTTGGAGGAAAGGCCATTTAGTCTGGAAACAAAATGAGGAAGAGGAAGGAGCTGGCGGGCAAAGGGGAGAAAAGCAGCCCTCGAGGGCCAGGAACCGCATGCGCCACAGTCCTGCGGGGACGGCTGAGGGTCGTGCTGCAGGAAAGTCACAAGCTGGCCGAGTGCTCGCCCATGGTGGGTGGGAGGGGGAGTGGCAACATGAAATCAGAGAGAGGAGCAGGTCAGGTGGTAAAAGTCAGGCGAAGGAGGTGTGGTTTTCCTTTGTAAATTTGCTTGAAACTTGACTCCTTGGCAAGTGCATGGTTTCTGTGATTCTGTGCCGTAGCTGAGAATGGACCGAAGCAATCAATGCGTTGGGTGAATGGATAAATGATGGATGGATGATGGATGGATGGATGGATGGATGGATGATGGATGGGTGGATGGATGGATGGATGGATGATGGATGGGTGGATGGATGGATGGATGGATGATGGATGGATGGATGGATGGATGATGGATGGATGAATGGATGGATGGATGGTTGAATGATGGATGGATGGATGGATGGTTGAATGATGGATGGATGGATGAATGGATGGATGGGTGAAAGGCTATGTCCTAGAAGACTCATAAAGCCATCTTAGAGAAAATAGGGTGAGACAGGAGGCAGGAGCCCCATCATGACACTTTGTCCCCAGCCAAGCAGAGCTGGAAAGGACCCGCTGGAGAACTGCTTGGAGAAGACTTTAGCTCCGTTCTGAGAAGAGTCATCGTGTTTGGTCAAATGAAGGCACTGGGTTCAAGGGGCCCAGTCCACCGAGAAGCTTGGCTTTGGAGCTGGCGTGTGAGGTCTGGGGTGACCTTCCTGATCAGAGCAGAGGGGTGCAGGACACATTAACTCGCATTGGGATAGATCCTTGTGGTTTACAAAGTGCTTGACAGTGTGATAACAGTGATGATAATGATGATGATTGTCACTTGTTGCACACCTACTATGTGCCAGGCCCTGTGCTAAGCACTTGAAATGAACTTGCTTATTTAATTCCCACTATAATCTCACCTGGGCTATACTATGATCACCCAACCCCCACCCCCATTTTGCAGATGAGGGCACTGAGGCTCAGAGAGGTGAAATGACCCATCCAGAGCCATCCTGCTTCTTCTCCAGGACACCCCCTTTCTGTGGGAAGCCCCTCAGATATTTCCCACTGCCCGGCTCCGCCTTCCCTAAGCTCAGGTGAAGGTGTGGGTTCCCAGAGCATGCTGAGCGAATGCGCTGGCATTTCCAGGTGTATCTGCCTAAGACAAAGGTAGGGGTGGTGGTGGTGTAGGGAGCGGGGTGATTGGGACAAGGTGGAGTTGAGCCACACAGCAAGGTGCCTCATGGGAAAAGCTGTGGCGCTGTTCGGTGGGTGAACGAATCTCCTACTTGATTTCATGGGTGAGCAGTGCCGTCCCCAAAGCTAAGAGTCCCCAATTCATTCTTGGACTCCGACAACCCCCAGAGGCCTCCCAGAGTCTCCGGAGAGTTGGCCAAATGAAATTTCAGTCGACTTGCCAATGTTTTTAAGAAATTATTCGCCAAAAGCCATGCAAATGGAGATCACAATGAGCTCGCTATTGTCAGATGGGGGAGATGAAAAGGTGGATCCCCGCTGTTGCTGCAGGGTGGGGTGAGATAAGCAGGCGGAGCGGATTGATAACATCTTCCTGGAAGGCAGTTTGGAACTAATTGCTCATCAAAGCCTCACGCTCGCACAGGTTGTGGCAGCCAAGTCACGTGGGGGGAGTTATTCCTGGGAAAGAATGAGGCCTGAATATCAGCCGCAGGGTGCGCTGTGCCCGCTCCCTGACTTCCCGTCCCAGGAGCTTCAAGTCAGCCAGGTGGGAAAATACCCCACGGAAACCAGACCCCAGTTGTGGCTAGTCCTGGCGACCAACCCCCACCCCCCACCCCCAGAAACAGCTGGGATCCACCTTTTCATCTCGCCCATCTGACAATAGGGAGCTCCTTGCGATTTCCAGATTTCCATTTGCACTGCTTTTGGCAAATAATCCCCAGTCACCAGCTGGGGAACCGGGTGTCCCCGGGATGGGGTCCCTGGCCCAGGTGTGTCCACAGATGCCGGTTCTCTGAGGATCTCGAATGAGTGGCTGCGCCTTCCTGTTAGACTCGGGGCCTCCTGCCTGGGCGTCATGGCTAAGTGAGAACATTCAGTCTTTGCAGATTCCCTCTTGGGTAGTGGACGTAGTGGCTCACAGGGGAAAGGGCCGGTCTGACCTCATCCAGACCCTGGCACAGGTACCAAAGGTCCTTCTAGATGGGCCCCGGCTCCTCCCATGCACAGATGAGTGAGGAGGCCCAGGGAGACAGGAATCCCTCCTTCTCTCCTCAGCCATGCAGGCCTGGAGGGGGAGGGGAAGAGGGAGGGGGGCAGGGGTAGCTGCCCTAAGCCCCTCGCACTGCCCTCACTCCTGCCTGTCACCTGCACTGGGCAGTCCTGGCCCACCTGCTGAGGCCCCGAGGACCCCCCCACGCCTGTTCCCCGCCCCTCCCCCACACACAGTTCAGCCCCAGCCCAGCCTGATGCCGGTGAGTGTGAGTTTGGGGGCTGGAAGCAAAGCCTGGCCCTTTGCCCCTGGTGCTGAGCTACTCCTGGTCCAGGCAGCTCCCGGGCAGAGCCAGTGGAGAGAGGGGACTCTGTATCAGCCAAGCCTGGTGCTGACCCTGGCTCTACAGAGGGGCTGATGGGGTGGGGAAACCAAGGCAGAGAGCGGAGCAAACTGGTCAAACCACTGACCGCAGGGACAGAAGGCTCCCCTCCCCAGAGGCCTCGGTTATATTTCAGCGCCAGGAAAGCAGCCAGAGCAGGTGGGCAAGGCAGGCCCAGGTGCAGGGACTAAGAACCCCCACCCCGACGCCGGCCAATCCGTGGAGACCGTGACCCTGAGAGGACACAGCTGGTAAAGCTGCCGGGTGTTCTGTGGAGATCCTCCCCTGCGCTCCCAGCCTTTAAAAACCCTCAGCCCAGCCCCCCAGCACACGCTCCCCTCCCTGAGATCCACCGCGCCTTTCTCGCCATCCCCCTCCTTCCCCCAAATCTCCAAAGATCTGTGAGGCCCCTGGAGACCTGCAACCAGGGGTGCCCTGGGCAGTCGCCGCTCACCCGGGCTCACCCCTGACCCTGTCTCCAGGGCCCCCTTTTCTCTGACGTCTCGCTGAGCAGAGCAGCCTGCCGAGCTCACTTCTTTCGCTCCTGTAACATTTTTAGAATCAAAGCCGCCCGCCTCGGCGCTGTCCTGCCGCTGCCTCTGTCCTAGGCGCCTCCCGATTTCCCTGCTCCTCCTTCCGACACCGTCCTCTAAAAAGCTCACCTGGCCTCTTGCTGGGAAACCCTTCCTGCACAGAGTCAAGAACCCGAGCCCTAACGGGTTTGGCTCAGTGGGTAGAGCGACGGCCTGTGGACTGAAGGGTCCCAGGTTCAGTTCCGGTCAAGGGCATGTACCTTGGTTGCGGGCACATCCCCAGGAGGAGGTGTGCAGAAGGCAGTTGATCGATGCTTCTAATTCTCTATCCCTCTCCCTTCCTCTCTGTAAAAAAATAATATATATTTTTTTTTAAAAAAAGAAAAAAACCCACACACCCCGAGGCCCCAGGCAGGCCCGTTGGGGGCTGGTACCCTTTCAGCTCATGCTGCCACTGACTGGCCGTGCACCTGGGCAGGTCACTTGACCTGTGTCTCACCTTCCCCAAGACGCTGGGCCCTGGGTCGGGGTAGAGCGGGGGGTTGGTGATAGCCATGAACCTGGCGAATGCAGGGCCTTCCGCCTCTGACCACAGCGGCGTGCAGGCACCTGGGTTTGCCCTCCGGCCTGAAACAACCCCAAGCTGCACACAATGCACAAAGGACAGCTTCCGAGACGCTGGGCGGGAGTGAGGAAGAACGGGGGTCCGAGGTCAGGAAACGGAGGCCGCACTTGCCTGCCTCGAGGGAGCGCCCAGGCCACAGCCGGAGGCGGGGGGTAGGGTTGGGGGAGCAGAGGGGGCCAGACAGACAGCTCCCAATGGCCTGAGTTACAGGGAGGGAATAATGAGGCCCCAGTGGCTCAGTTTCCAGAACAGAGTATTGGACAGGAGCGAGCTGCACAGAGTTCTGGGGTAACTCGGGGGGCCCCCCTTAAGCACTCAGCTGAGCGATGACGAGCGCACGCAGGCGGTAAACCGTCTCAGCTGGGGAAGGACCTCACGGAAGGAGCAGATGGAGCAGCACCTGGGGCTCTGGGGGGCCGGGGTTGGTGCTGCTCCCCAGCCAGGCGGGGGGCACCCCGTGATTCGATGTCGAGGAGGTACCCAGAGAGTCCGGCCTCAGGAACGAATTACTAAGCACTGCGAAAAAGCCAGCCTTGAAAGGAGAAAGCTGTTTTTTAAGGGGTTTAATTTCATCTTAGAACACAGGACGACCAAAAGAAAAAAAAAAAAAGAAAGAAAGAAAAGAAAAAAAAAAATCCAATTCCCCACAAGGTCAAAGCCACAGTGTTCTGGCATCCGCTCAAAAATTCCCAGGCATGCAAAGAGGCAGGAAAATATGACCCGTAATAAGGGGAGAAATCAATCAGTGGGAGCTGACCCAGAACTGACACGAGTGTTAGGATTAGCAGACAAGGACGTGAAAACAGTTGTTATAACTGCATACCACGCGCTGACGGAGTTAAAGGGGGCCGTGGCGGGCGGCGAGGGATGAAAAGGACGATGCTTCGTGGCAGAGCATCGTGGACGTGGGCCTGGCCACAGAAACTATTATCCAAAGCGAAACACAAAGAGAGAATTTTAAAAATAGAGCAGCGGTGAGCTGTGGGCCGGCTCCACGTGGCTTACTGCGCGTGTCTTGAGGAGCGGGGAGAACAGGAAAAAAAAAATCTCTGGAGAAATCATGGCCCCACATTTCCAACCCCCTGGCCCAGCAACGCTCGCCGGCTGTGTGTGGTGCCGGGTGCTGGTCCTCAGCGCTCACACGTAGCAGCTCATCAGCGATGTCTCTCTCACAAAAGCTCCATCGTTCTTGGTCCGTCTCCGTTCTAAAGGGAAGGAACAGCCCCAGAGAGTTACTCAGGGGTCCAAGGTCACACAGAGGACGAGTGGCTGAGCCTCAGCTAGAATCGGGGAGGGTCTGGGCTCTGCCCTTGGAGTGTTCTCCACGCCGGTAAACAGCGGCCGGGCATTATTTTTAGCGGCTGCATCGTATTCCACGGGGAGAGTTTACTTAACGAATTCCCGGGGGCTGAGACGCGGCTCCTCGTTCTTTACCCTTATTAAGAGCGGGCCCGGAGCTCCCACGCCTGTTTCTAAAAGTGGAGTGGCTGGGCTGAGACCGGTTTGGCTCAGTGGATAGAGCGTCGGCCTGTGGACTGAAAGGTCCCAGGTTCCATTCCGGTCGGGGGCATGTACCTTGCTTGCGGGCACATCTCCACTGTGGGGCGTGCAGGAGGCGGCTGATTGATGTCTCTCTCTCATCGATGTTTCTGACTCTCTATCCCTCTCCCTTCCTCTCTGTAAAAAACCAATAAAATATATTTTTTAAAAAAAGTGGAGCCGCTGGGCCAAAGGTAGAAGCGTTGTGGCTGTGGAGACCAAACGGTCCGCAGGAAGCGTGTCAGGCCCAGAGGTCTCCCCCCGGGAACATCCCCTGTGCTGCCCCAGGCCGCTGGCTTGGCCTCTCTGGGCCTCCGGGTCCTCGGTCCCCTGCTGCCGCCACTCAGGGCTGCAGGGAGGGGTCGGTGAGACTCCGGGTGCCCCGGGATATACTTACACTGTGGAATGTCACTCACACTGAGCCGCAGGAGCAGGCGATCCCTGTCTATTGACATGGGCAGTGGAGCGGGGGGTGGGCGCCTTCTGTGGAGCCGAGTGGGGCTGGAGGAAGGCAGAGGGTGCCGAGCTCCCCGCCAGCGGCCCCATGATTCTCTGAAGGATTCGGGGGCTGGTCTGAGCGTCTCCAGCTGGAGCCATCTCCTTCCCCTCCGCCTGCCAGTGCTCCATCTCGCCCCAGCGTGGCAAGCAAACCCTTGCCTGTTGCTTTGGGCGGCAGCCCCTCCCCGATCCCCACGCTTGACAGGTGTAACACGAAATCCCCACGCCACACACACACACACACACACACACACACACACACACGCAGACACACCGTGTCTCCCCACCTCGCCTCACCCCCTGGGACCCATTCTGACCACAGAGGTTTCTTTCCTCAGAGGCTTCTGGAAGGCGCAGTTCATGCAAAGGGGGGACGCCCGTGGGGACCTGCAGGTGCCTCGGGCGCCCCGAGGGCATCGGTGCTGTGAGCTGCAGGGGCTGGCCCTGGTCCACCCCCGTCCCATCATGCCTCTCCGCAGCTCAGGGATCGGACCCCAAACGAGAATTTTCCTGACTCCAACGTCGTTTCCCACCGAATCAGCTTCTCACAGCGACGTCTTCCCTCCCTCGCTCCTTCTCCCTCGAGCACAGCTTTTAAAAATACGTGTTACTGTGGTTTTACAAGCCCACGAGCTAATAAGAAAGACAAAAACCCCCGCGAGAACCACGCTCTCCTGAGGCACTAAACCGCATGCTTATTAGCAAAGACAAGGGAAGAGCATGTATGGAGCACACACATGCCTGCCGCTCTGCCCCATCGCTCACTCATCCTTCACCACACAGGGGCAGGGGGGGGGGGCGGGGGGGGGGATCTGAGGCCCAGAGAGGCCCAGGGACTTGTCCAAGTCACACAGCCAGCTGTGTGTGGGCCGAGCGAGTGGGCCCAGGCCTCCCTGGCTCAGACATGGGGTAGCAGCCCCCTCCTCTTGGGGCTGCAGGGGGTTGAGTGCATCCTGCGTGGAAAGAGCCACTGCCTGTCTGTCCCCACCCTCACCTCGCTCTCCCAGGTCCCTCTGCTGGACTCTGATCTGCACACAGTAGGCTCTTCTTCCCTGAGGACTTCTGTGCTTCATTCAGCCTTCCTTTCGCTCATTCGGCTGCTTGTTGAGCACCTACTACTTGCCGGCCCGATGCGAGAAGCCAGGGATACAGCGGTGACCTGATGCTATGGCAGCATCTGCCTGAACCCACAGACGAGGGGCGTCGATGGCTAACGAACCTCCTGCATACGTAAAGGCACGGCCTCTGAGCCCGAGGCCCTGGGGAGAGCAGGCTCCGTCGGGCGTCACCCGTGCTGCAAGGCACGTTGGTTCACATGTCGGCGAGGTGTACTACCGACGGCATCCGAGGTCTGGTCTCCGGGAGGGCTTGCTGGGAGGATGGAAGGACAGCACCCAGTGTGGCAACAGACACACAGTAGGAGCCCAGAAAGGGCAAGCCCCTCTCTCTGTTGGAGCTTGTCAGAGATTTTGGACGTAGGCCTGAACCTTTCTCAAAGGGCTCCGCCCCTCCCCCCTCCTTCCAAGGCACTTATGGCAACAGCCATGCCCTTTGGTAACCTGACGTTCGGACAGCGCGCTCCGGTGACAACCTGTGGAGCCGCTGATCGGGATGACACGTGGGTCCTGTCACTTGGGGGCTGCGGTCCAGGGCCTGTCCCTGCTGCCCGGCACCTGCACTGGTTAAAGGGCCAGCGTTGCTGAGCCTTTCACGCATGCGCCTCCAGTTTATTCCCGGGCGGTGAAAGCGGGTTGTGCTCGGTGCCAGGTTCCCAAACCCAGACCTGATGTGGGGGTCCTGGGGGCCGGGAAGGAGCCCCCAGACAGGCTGTATGACCTGGGGCCGGTCACTTGACTTCCTTGAGTCTGTTTCTTCATCGGAAACGGGAAAAGCAGCAACAGCATCGCTGAGGGCTGTTGGGAGAAACCAGTCATTCTCTCATTGAGCACCGGCTGCGTGTCGCTGAAGACGTGGCCGGGAGCAAGGCCGGTGAGGTCCCTGCTCTCGTGTTGCTGACCTTCCAGTGGCACAGACCTTCCAGTGGGACAGACATCAAATGAGTCCCCAATGTTTGCAGAATTCTTTTGTTCCTCCTCATTTATAATGTGAATCAAAGAATTATTATTTTTCATATAAGCACCGAATCGGAATCACGCAAGTCAATTCATATTCATTCTGGGGGAAGGAAGCACCATCCAGAACTCCCCTCCAGAATAAAACAATGATGTTCACTCCTCCACACAACCAAATCCCAAGTCTGCTAAAACCGAAACAGCCCACCCAGGGGGGGAAAGGAACGAACAATCACATTCCGGGGGTTCAGTGCATTGAGCAGCCGCTGCTGTGCTAGCTAATCATCCTTTAGCTGGCGGTCAAATTACAACACCTGCCCGGCCGGTGTGGCTCAGTGATTGAGCATCGACCTCTGAACCAGGAGGTCAGGGTTCGATTCCGAATCAGGGCACATGTAGGGGTTGGGAGCTCGATCCCCAGTGGAGGGCGTGCAGGAGGCAGCCGATCACTGATTCTCTCTCATCGTTGATGTTTCTCTCTCCCTCTTCCTTTCTGAACTCAATAAAAATATTTATTTGGAAAAATAACACCCTGGGCCATGCCTGGGTGTGGGGAGAGCCAGGAAGAGTAAGGACAGCTAGTCCGGGTGGCCAGGATGGCAGGAGGCTGCACCTGGCACACAGTGATGAGATGGAACCACTTCGGGGGCGTGGGGAAAGAACATCCATGGTGCACAGTAGGTGCAAAGGCCCTGGGGCTAGAGGAGGCTCCATGTGTTTCCCGAGCGGAAGGCTGGTGTGGCCGGGACCGTGGCCAGCACAGGCCAGCCTGGTGGGAGGTGGTGGACGAGGTCACGGAAGCGGGGTCAGGGGTGGTCTAATGAGCAGAGCAGGAAGCGGGCTTTTACCCCGTGGAGGGGGCAGCGTGGGAGGGACAGGAAGCCCGCACAGGAGCTGGTAGACCTTACGACGATGCCTGTCCCCTCCCTGGAGAACCAGGAGAACCCCGATCCCTCACCCAGACCACCAGGATGGAACCCGGCCCCCCACACACACACCCACTGAGCCCGCCGATCTGTTCCCACTCCCCGCGCACGCCGAACAGTGACTCACGGAGTGAGACAGTCGGTGGCGGAGCAAGGGGTGCAGAGGATGCAGGCGGCACGTGACGACAAACACGCGAGCAGCAGAGACTGAGCACGGGAGGTGCCGGGAGGAGCTGCTGTCTGTGAGGCAAGAGCGGATGTTTTGCTCCCGGTGTGGGGGGAACAGGTACACGCAGCTCGGTTGCTAAAAATAGGGGGCTCCTCACGCTGTTTCCGTGTGATGGGGCCTGAAACATCGCCCCTGCCTCTCCCGCCCCCACCTCGGGCGGAAGAGCGGGGCAGATTAGCAGAGACCAGGCCCCGGAGGATGCGCACCCGGGGTCTCTGGTGCCCAGATGCGGGCTGGGTTCTGGCTCTGGCTCCCCGGTGCCAGCTCGTGCTGGGACGCGGGGTCTAAGTGGCTGCTCCTGCCCGTGGAGACAGGCAGTGCCGCCCGCCCGCAGGGAGAGCTGTGGGTGCTGGAAGGAGGCACCCCCTGGGCTGGATCTGCGTCTGAGCAGAGCCCTTCACCCCGGCTTCTCTCGGTGCGTCCCAGGGGGCCAGGGGCCCTGGAGCCGACCTTTGACCGCAGGCCGGAACCGAGCCAGAGGCCAGCGGCATCCACAGCGGGTCCCCTTTCACAGCTGGGCACACCAGCCGGGAACCTGGAGTTAGAGCAGCGGTTCTCAACCTGTGGGTCGTGACCTGTTTTCTGATGATGGTCTCAGGCTCTACAGCAGTGACCCGCAGGTTGAGAACCACTAGCAGGGTCGCCTAAGACCATCAGAAAACACAGATATTTACATGGCGATTCACCACAACACGAGGAACTGTATTAAATGGTCGCAGCATTAGAAAGGTGGAGAACCGCTGAGTCAGAGGAAGCCCTGCAGAGTCTGGCCCTTTGGGGAGAAGGCCACCTTCCCGGCGCCTTCTGCCAGCCGGCACCCTCCATGCCACCTGTGTGCTCGGGCATCCCTTTCATTGTCCGCTGCTCCTTCACTCATTCATTCATTCGTTCACTCGTGAATGTTTAGCAACGGCTCTCAGTCCATTTCACAGCCAGGTTCAAGTCCTCACGTGCCCGCCTGCGGCCAGAGAGGGGCCTGAGTGGGCAAGCCTGAGGGTCAGAGAGGGCGTGCCCCCTTAGCTGTCTGTGTCCAGCAGGCTGGGCTGAGGGAGGGGCTGGGGTGAGCCAGTCTCTGTGCCCAGGCAGAGTGCTAAGTGGTAGTCTTCCACCTCCTTCCTCTCTTCCCCTGCACCCTCCCCCATCCTCCCCGTCCCCCACTGGCGAGGACAGGGCCAGTGTTGCTGGGAGACTGGCAGTAGTGGGGGCTGGGAGCTGGGAGCTGGTGGCAGATGGGTGGGCATGCAACCTTTTCAAAGCAGCTGCCAGAATATGGGGCCTTCCAGAACTGGTTGTCTTCAAGAGCTGTGGTGCCCTAGCCCATATGGCTCAATGGCTAGAGCATCGGCCTGCAGAACGAAGGTCCTGGGTTCGATTCTGATCAAGAGCACGTACTGTGGTTGCAGGCTCCTCCCCAGCCCCGGCCCGGGCCTGGTCGGGGCATGTGCAGAAGCAAACAATGGATATGTTTCTCTCACATGGATGTTTCTATCTGTCCTTCCCTCTCTCCTCCTCTCCCTAAAAACCAATGGGAAAATATCCTCGGGTGCGGATTAACGAAAAATGAAGTTATTTTTAAAAGAGCTGTGGCCGCACACAATGGGGGGCCAGGGGGTCCCCTCTCCTTGCTACCTTCCCCCTTTTTTCCCCCTTTCTCCCCCTACCACCCTGTCTCCCCTGCACAGCGGCCTTCCTTCCCCTGGGCTCCTCCACCCCAGGGCCCTCCTTGCCTCTCTCCACCTGGCCATGAACTTCTAACACCTGGGGAGACAGGGCTCTTCAAATATGGGGCGCACATAGCCCCTAAAATAACTCTGGAAACTACAGATGGCGCCCATCTTCAGTTGGCATCGACACGTGACCGTAAATGTAAACAGTGGCGAAGGATGTGACTCCCAGCCACGCCTGCACCGAACAAGTGCTTTCCCCGAGACTCCCGCCACCACCTGGGGCTACAGAGTCTGCTCGTTCCCTTTCCCCAGAACCCCACCCGGCGCCTGAGGGCGAAGCCAGCCCGCTCTGCCCGATAGAGAAGCCAGGTCGGCGGGACTTTCCTGGTTTATTTTCCATGTGCAAACCTCTCACCGCCTCTGCCTGAATTCTGCCTCAGTTTTGGGGTAGAAGATGCATTTGGCGCCTGGATGACATAGGCTTTGGCGACCCAACCGGTGCTTACCCTCGGGAGCTGGACTCTCAGATCGCCTGCCCTCTGGCACCCGGGATGCGCTGCCTCCTTTTCAACGTTTGTGAAATGGAACCCCGGGAGCCACTGTATGTGGCTAACGCCCACAGCAAAATGAACACGTACAGCCTGACTGGTGATCAGAAAGCGAGCATCCGGGTCAAGAAATAGAACCTTTCCAGCCCCCAGATTTCCCCCCACCCCACCCCCGGCCTCCTCCCCATCGGCACCCCTCCATCCTGTTCCGAGGTGACCGCCATCCTGCGTGTTACGCTGGTCGCTTCTCTCTCTGCGGCATGACCTTATCCCCGACCCCTGCTGGTGTGGAACGTCGTACACACGGAGTCCTGGTGCCTGGCTTCTGTCACAGACCACGGTGTGGGGAGTCACGGGGTGGGCGTGTGCCGCTCTGCATCCTGCCTTCTCGTTACCGAGTGGTATTCGACCGTAGAGGTGTATCCCGATTCCTCGATCCATTCTACTGGTGAGGGGCATTTGGGGTGCTCTTGGTTTGGGGCGGTTTCAGATCAACCTCTATGCATATTCGCAGGCCGGTCTCCAGGTTCCTATGTACGCATTGCTTCGGGACTATATCCAGGAGGTGCTGCTGGCCCGTGGGGCAGATGGGGGATTAACTATGAAATGTCCTGCCAACGTGTGGTCCAGTGTGGGGGTACCACTCTGTGCTCCCATCAGCAGCGTGGGAGAGTCCCCCACTGCGCCACACCCTTGCCAATGCTTGGTATTGTCAAATTTTAAAATTTTAGTCAATCTGGCTGGGGAGCTGTGGTCATCACACTGGACTTTAAATTTCCATGTCCCTGATTACTGATGAAAGTTAGCACCATTTATATATAGGTATTGGCCATTGGAATATTCTTGTTCTGAAACACCTGTTGTTTTTGCCCATTTTTATATCGGGTTAGTCTTTTTTTCTATCGATTTGTAGTGGTGGAAATAAGCCCTTTGTTGGTTTTGTTTCTGATATATCTTTATTCACTCTGTAAATTCTTTTCACTTTTTTATATCTTTTACAAAAGAATGTTGAATATTAAGTCGATTTTTCTCAATCCTTTTTATGGTCAACTCTTTCTGCGTCTTATTAAAGAATCTGTTGACCACTCCAAGGTCATGAAGATGTTACTGCCTCGAATCTTTGCTGTTTTAACCTTTAGACCTACAATCCCCCTGAAATGGATGTTGCAAATGTTGTTAGTTAGGGATCAAGTCCTTCCTTTCTTTTTCTATATAGCTACCCACTTGGTCAGCACTAGTCATTGAAAAGATTGTCCCCCTCTCAAACCCCGCCCCCCTTGGTGGTGTCACATTTGTCCTGAAAAATAGATCCATCTGTGTCTGCATCTCTCTCTCCTACCCCCTTGTAGCAATGCCACAGTCTTGCTTACTGAACTTGACAATAAGTATTTATATCCAGTAGAGGAAAAGCCGGTTAGGATTTTGATTAGGGTTGAATGCATTGAATCTATAACTCAGTTTGCAGAAAAATTATTTCTCAAAAATATTGCATCTTCCACTCCATGAATATGGTATACCCTTCCATTTAGATTTTGGATTCCTCTCAATCACATCATTTCCTGAGTTCGTTTTTTTTTTTTTTTTTTTAGGTAAAGCCATTTTTTTTTTTTTTTTTTAAGTGAGTGATAGTACAGGCAACATTTTGGAGATGGCCAAACCATGATGACAGCAATGCTCCCAGAATATTTCTTTGGATCCTCAGCCAGCTAGCGTGGTACCGAAGGGACTTCAAGCTACGCCTGTGTCTACGCCCTCCCTCCATACCCACTCCCTCTGCACCCTCAGGAGCTGGTCAGAGCTGGGGCCTCATAAATACTGATGAAGTGAATACTCCCATCCCACAGCGTTCAACTCCTTGCTAGAAAATTGGCAACCCCATCCATGCCAACATGCTAAGAACATATCAGACATCCGGTCAGCTTCCAGATAAAGCTATTTTTTTAAAGTAGCTTATTGAGCCGAGACCGGTTTGGCTCAGTGGATAGAGCGTCGGCCTGCGGACTCAAGGATCCCAGGTTCGATTCCGGTCAAGGGCATGTACCTTGCTTGCAGGCACATCTCCAGAGGGAGGCACGCAGGAGGCGGTTGATCGATGTCTCTCTTTCATCGATTTTTCTGACTTTCTATCCCTCTCCCTTCCTCTCTGTAAAAAAATCAATAAAAAAAATATATTTAAAGTAGCTTATGGAGCTCTTTCCCATTAGAAAAGTTTCATATCTGCTCTTTATAGGGAATTTTGAAACTGCCAACAGATAGAAAAGGGTGGGGGAGGGGGAAGGAGACACACACCCATATTCCTTACTTAGAGATCATGAATGGCCATATCCCATGCATTTCCTTTCGTCCTGTTTCTATACACATTCTGTATTTGCTTTGTTTTGTTTTGATAAGCCTGACCTCGCTCTGAGTTTCGAGTTCTCTGTTTGGCCTTTCTCCCTTGACACTGAAACCAAAGCCTCCTCTGCTGTTTCTCTAACGTCTCTGGAAGCAGCAGCACCAGAGCTCCGGGAGGTTCTGTTGGGTGATACCTGTTTGCTGAACATCTCCCTGTGGTGGGAGGCGAGTGTGGCTTCACGATGCTGTCCCGGTCTGTCACCGGCATCTCTGGGCATTTATTAGCTTCGTCCCTGCTTAGCTGGGATTCCGTCCTCGGGAGAGGTTCTCAGAAGTGGATTCCAGACTCCAAGAATGTGAACAGACGTTTGAAAGGCCTTTGACAGCAGGGGTTAGAACCCGCAGCCATGGCTGTTCATGGGGCCTGTGTTTCTTGAGAACCATCGCCAGATACGGGTGTAAACACTTCAGGACTATGAGCTCATTCAGTCCTCACAGCCCTCCCAGCCCAAGGTCACAGGCAGCGAGTGCCCAGGCTGGGATTCGAACCCAAGCACTCTGCCTCCAGGCCTCTTGATCGTAACCATCCCAGGAGGACGGAGGATTCTGGTGGCTCTTTGAGACACCCATGCCTTGCCGGAAGCTAGTTCCAGCATGTCACAACTGCAAGAGTTTCATCAACAGGTTGATGGAACTCGGGGACTCAAGGGCTGAGTCACAGCAGTATGTTATCACCTGCTGGAATGGCAAACGGCATTTCCTCAAACCTGAAAGGGAGGCACTAAATTGATTGAGATGCCCTGAGCTGTCTGGCAGCAATCTACATGTGATTGCCTCCTGTTGGCCAAACACCTGAACAGCCGTAGGCTATTCCCCTAACTGACAATGCTTCTGTAGGAAATCCTACCCTTTGAAGTGTATATATTTCCATCTTGCCTTAGGACAAACTGTGTTAATAAAAAGCAAGGGGTCCTGAGACAAGGAGAACTTGGTTTCTTTAGCCAGGCCCCTTTGACCTTCAATGCCTTTCAAAATTATCTTTCGTCTTTGGACTCTTAAGTTACATACAGCCTTTCTCCAGATTGCTGAACCCTTCTTTATGCCGGACCAAGAACCCTGGCACTGCCTCCTCTCAGGGACTCCTTCCTCTGGGCCTACGGGGCCTTTGCTGCCTGCCGGGAAGGGGTTAGAGACATGGGGAACCCACCGTGGGGTCCCCAGGATAGACCTGAGTCCATGGCATCCAGCTGTGTGACCATGGGCAGATCCTCCACCTCTCTGAGCTTGAGTTTCTTCATTAGTGAAATGAACAAAGAGGGTCCCACAAAGACGAACAGAGGCTACAGAAGGGAAATGTCTCTGAACCAGAAAGTACTCCCAGGTGTTGAGTTTCCATAGATTGTCCATCTGCAGGGGCTCCTGGGTCTGGGGGTAGGGGGGATGGGCCCGGGGGTCCTCCCTCCCAGGCACCGGCCCCTGGCTGGCCCAGGACCCCAGCTCTCTCCACCTCACCAGCACTGATGGATGCTCTCCAAACTGGCTGGGATGTGATGGGGACTGCTTGCTGGTGACACAACAAGAGGCTGCTCATTCGTCATCCCCTGGGCCTGGCAGAGTGAATGTCCCAGGGATGGAGTTTACAGAGCCCTGCTGAGACTTCACCCAGTTAAGGGGTCAGTGATGGTGAAGTGGGGACCAGGAACAGTGTCGGGGAGGAGGGAGAAAGAAGAGGACACTTATCTTTATACCTGGGACCAGGGCCTAAATGGCCTTCTCCTGTGAACTGGGCACTTCCTGCCTCTCTCTGCGCTTCGGTTTCTTCCCCCCCAGAAGGGGAACTGTGTTCGCCACACGCCGCTAGGCCGTGAGGAAGATCACTCAGAGGGCACAGCCCGGTGCCGTGGTGCGGTTGGCACTTTGTAACCAGGAACCGTAACCAGGAACTGAAAATGACTGCTTTTTCGGGTGAAGACCCACTGGGTTTGGAAATCGAGGGTTTGCTGGGAAGAAGAGCCCGCCCGTAGCAATTTTAAGACTGAGCTTTGCGGTTTGACTGCAGCCTGGATTCTCGGTTCTCGAGTTACAGGGAGGAGATGAGCAGACGCCTCTGAGTTCCCTGGTGCAGAATTTTCAACCGGGGCACCCTGGCACCCCAATAACTTTTAAACACGCAGCACCTGACTATTTAGTCAGGGGCACCGACCTTTTCCCTTGGATTATCACGTGAACGAATGCTAATACCCAACCCAGTAACAGCTGTCCTGTATGAATGAATCAAAGGTACCTATATATTTTTAATCAGATTGGCAAAAAAAATAATATATATAAATTTAATATATTTTTATTGATTTCAGAGAAGAAGGGAGAGGGAAAGAAAAAGAAACATCCCTGATTAGAAAGAATTATTGATAGGCTGCCTCCTGCATGCCCCCTACTGGGGATTGAACCTGCAACCCCGGCATGTGGCCTGACTGGGAATTGACCATGACCTCCTGGTTCATAGGTCAACACTCAACCACGGAGCCATGCCAGCCCGGCAGACAATATATTTTTTTGGCGCGCCAAAAATTTTAGTAATTAATTGATGTGTGCCACGAGATGAAAAAGGTCGGCAATCCCTGCCCCGAGGAAGGGTCTTTTCACGGTGTCAGCTGTGCTCACACCCCTCGGCTCAGCGTGCACCCCTTTTCCCGGGTGCACCTGACTGCCTGGTACTGCAGGGGCAGGGCCTGCCGGGGCATGCCCCGAGAGCGCAGTGCCAGGGAGCCCTGCCAGGGCCCTGCCCTCTACCCACTGCCATGGGAGACCGTGCCAACACGACACAATCAAGAGTCGGCCCCACCCAGGGGCCCCTGCAATCCAAGCATGAGTCCCGGTGCCAAGGAAGGGTGGCACCGTCTGTGCAGTTCTGGATGTGGTTAAGGGGGTGGGGGTGGCAGTCAGCGCTGGGAGAGGTTATCGCTGAAGGCCGCTGCCCGGGCCCAGGGTGCCCCTGCGATAGGGGTCCCCCTCTCCCAGAGCCACCGCACCTTGGTTCCAGAGACCGTGTTTTGCCGGTGTCCCTGTTGGGTGGCTTTCTGACCCAGCACATGTCACTCTTGGCCAGACCCGAGTCCCAGGCGACTCCCAACGGAAACTCATTCCTTTCGACGCTCCCCTCCTCCTTTCTCCTCCTCCCCCCACCCTCCTCCCTCCTCTCCTTTCCTCTCCCGGTTCTGTGTAATGAGTCCCTCTGTCTGTCTGTCAGTCTCGGGCCGGGCACTGGGGATTTGTAAATGAAAACAGCCTGGCCCAGCTGGTTGGGCTCCGTGGATCAAGCATCGGCCTGCGGACTAAAGGGTCCCGGGTTCGGTTCCCGTCAAGGGCACATGCAGGGTTAGGGGCTCCATTCCCAGTGGGAGGAGAGGGGGGTGCAGGAGGCAGCTGATCAATGATTCTGTCTCATTACTGATGTTTCCATCTCTCTCTCTCTCCCCCTCCCTTCCTCTCTAAAATCAATAAAAATGTAAATTTTAAAAAGGAAAGAAAGCAACCTCGGAGGTTTCTGTGTGCCAGTGGAGAGCACGGAGGGGTAACAGCTGCAGCACCTGCCCTGAGGGCGCCCTGGGACCTCAGGGGGAAGCAACTTGTGTATGTGCCCCCGTGTTAGGCAATCCCCATAAAGGTTAAAGGCCAGCCCTTACCTCTCAGACATATATGATGAGTGGGGACGTGGTGGGGAATACCAAGGGCTTCCTGGAGGAGGAGGCTTTGAGCTGATCGGAAAGAAGGAGAACCTTCTGGGCGGGCTCAGGCAGAAGACACCGGACACACTGAGCTGCAGGTGGAGGGGAGGGTGGTCTTTCCGGGATCCCCTCCCCCCTTCATCCACACAGCTCCAGGCCAGCCGTTCCCCTTCCCGGCTGGGGAGCCCTGGCACCTCCTTTTCACTCTGGGGGCCTCGTTGCCTCTCTGGGAAGTGGGGGGATGGCATTTCATCAGGTCGGAAGGGCTACCAGGGCGTGGAGAGCGAGCCAAGGAGGAGGGGGGCTGGTTTGGAATCGGGGCGCCTGTGTTCCCATCTGCAAAATGGAGCCCAGCCAGGCAGGAACCAGCCCGCTCCCTCCCTCCCTCCCTTCCTCCCTCCCACCCAGTGGGGTGTGGGCTCCGCACAGACCGAGGGGTGCTCACCAAATACCTGTGGGGGAATGCGTGGAGGCGGAATGAGCTCCTCCCTCTGCTGGGCCGCTCCCCAGCTCCTCCCATGGCCACCCCCGGTTCTCCCGAGTCCCCCCCAAAGTCACCCCCTCAC
>PVJN01020573.1:0-35806 GCA_004026805.1 Lasiurus borealis
CTTTTTTTTTTTTTTTTTTTTTTTTTTTTTTAACTAGAACTGATTGGGAAGTGACTTTCCGGGGAGCAAAGAGAGGAAGATCTTGAAGGGGGTGTGTCTTTCCCAGATAGCTTCCCTTTCTGGTCTGAACAGATGTAAAAGGAGGGGCCCGAGTGGATCACATTCTGAAGGCGCTGCTGCCACAGGGGCTAAAAGAATCAGAGGGATTGGGCAGGAAAACAAGCAGCTTGCGTTTTCCGTTATGGTTCTCAGCTTCCGGGGCTTCCCACTTCTGAGTCATCTTCAAGATGAAAGGCGAGGAGAAAGAGGTGCAGATAGCGAGAGGAATATGCAAGCAAAGTATGTTGTCCCTCAGAAAAAATGCTTTCTAGAACTGGCCCTGAAGAGCAAGCAAGCCTCCCAGCTGCTAACGTATTCCTTGGACATTCTCAGTTTTGCTTTTCAAGAGGCAGAGGACTTATTTGTATGCTGTTTGCTTTTCACTGGTGGGAGCCATTAGACTAAGTGAGAACTACCTTTCACTCCCCACACCACAATCCCACCACACACACACACACACACACACACACACACACACACACTTTCTTCTCAAACATCACAGCCATGGAAGAGACGGCCCTCTCATATTCCAAACCAACCGAAGGGTTCTGTGTTCCTCCTTCAAGTCACTATCGTCTCTCGCTTCTGCTTCAGCCTTGCAAATGGTCTTTCTCCTTCCACTCTAAGCTCTCAATAATGTATTCCCAGGAGCAAGGAAAGAGGCCTTTTAAAAACCTAAATCAGATTGTGTTCCATCTCTTCTAAAACTTAAAGTATATGTATATATATATTTTTTATTGATTGATTTCAGAGAAGAAGGGAGAGAGAAACATCAGTGATGAGGATCATTGATCGGCTGCCTCCTGCACGTCCCCTTACTAGGGATCGTGCCTGCAACCCAGGCATGTGCCCTGGACTGGAATCGAACCTGGGACCCTTTAGTCTGCAGGCCAACGCTCTATCCACTGAGGCTCCCCTCCCATTTTTATGGCATAAATCAAAGAAGTGCTCTAAGCACTTTCATCTTGCAAATCAGTTGAGTGGATGGACACAAAGCCGCTTGCGCTTGGAGAACAGACTTTAGGGAAGGCAGGCAAAGCTTCCCGAATCTACACAGGGAAATATCGCCAGCCAGACAAGCCCAGTGAGGCCTAGGGAGGGCATTCAGGAGATCTGGTGGAGACACAGTAACATTTTAAAGTAGTTCCATGCAAGCATTAGACTTAATGAGGCTCAGAAATGGGGCTAGCCTTTGGCACTCTGGTTGTTTAGTGATTTGTTTCTAAGTTTGTATTGCTTTATTTACACTTAGGAGCTAACCTATAAAGATGGTGACATTATCCTTTCAAATTTCATTTAAAATTTGACTTTGCCCCACCTCTTTTAGACTATGTCTATATGGAGAGTAACTTGCATAAAAGGGACAATAAACACTAGACTTAAAAACAGAAGTCCTGAATCTGGGCATCGGTTCAGTCAGTTATAGCATACAAAGATGTTCTGAACCTTTCTGGCAGGTGGAAATCACTGGCAGTCTCTCAGATAATGTTTGAGGAAGTGAAAATCCTTATGGGAGGACAATTTGCAAATCATTTCTCAAGCACATATCCCTTTGACCCAGCAAATCTTTTTCAAGGAATGGATATGTTTGCATATGTGCATAAAAATATCTACAGGAGAGATCATTATCTCATCCTATCTAATAAAAGAGTAATATGCAAATTGACCATACCTCTGCTATACCCACCAGTCATGTCTACCAGCCACACCCACCAGCCAATCAGAGTGAGTATGCAAATTAACCCAACCAAGATGGCTACAGCCACAGAGCAGGAGGGAGGTTTGGGTTGCCGCTGGCTGTGGAGGAAGCCAAGCTTTCCACAAACCCTGGTCTGCTCTTAAGGCAACAAAGTTTCAATGGCTGTGTGAGCAGAAGGCTTGGCTCTGCTCCAGGCTACAAAGTTTCAATTGTAAAAGATAAATAAATCCCAGATACCAGGGCCTCCCCTTGGGTCGCCCAGGGTGGAGGGGGGTGGGGGGTAGCTGGCCTGCAAACCAGCACAGGCCCCTTGCCTAGGCCACCCTGTACCTCAAGGGAACCCCCACCCTGATCCAGGACATCCTTCAGGGTAAACCAGCTGGCCCCCACCCATGCACCAGGCCTCTATCCTATTTAATAAAAGAGTAATATGCAGATTGACCATCACTCCAACACACAAGATGACTGCCTCCATGTGGATACAAGATGGCTAGCAGGGCAGGACAGTTGGGAGGGACCAGGCCTGCAAGTGAGGGCAGTTGTGGGAGATCAGGCCAGCAGGGGAGGGCAGTTGGGAGAGACCAGGCCTAAATGGGCAGTCAGACATCCCTCAAGGGGTCCCAGATTGGAGAGGGAGCAGGCTGGGCTGAAGGATTACACCTCCCATCCCCCATGCACAAAATTTGGGGTTCTAGTTGTTTATATTATCAAACTATTGGAACCAATGGGTTAGATAAATATGGCTTATTCATATGAATTATGCAGCACCTAACAATAATAAAGGAGATGTATGTGTACTGATAGAGAAATTGGAGTTGTTAAATTAAAAAAGCAAAGTGCAAAAGAGCATATTGTATTTTACCGTGTGTGTGTTTGTGTAAGAACACACACTCAGAGACACAGTCTTATCTGGTTGTATTCATAGACTATTCTTAGAAAGATTTATAAGTACCGGTCATGAGTTGCTCAAAACAAGACTAGGGAACATTGTGATGTTTTCTCTATAGTTTAGTGTGTTTTTTTAAACCATACACTTATGATATTTCTAAAAAACAAACATCTACACTTTTTAGCAGCATGGCACTACGTCTATGATAGCACCGAGTCAGTGAAGGAGAAACGTCTAATCCCATTACCTTTGGGCGAGTCACTTAATCTTGCTGAGATTTTTCATCACCTATAACATGATTATAATGATGTACAGCCCTCAGGACTAAGTAAGGCCACCATGTGGACGTGCCAAAGCACATGAGCAGGGAGCACAGAAGATGTCTAACACACGCTTGTTCCTCTCCCTTTCTGTCGCCCGACCATAGGTAGCAATATCTGCACGTCATCCTTCATGGCTTGGGTTTTCTTTCTCAGGCCAGGAAAGTTGCTGTGCATGCCACGGCTATTTAAATCAACTGACCTTTCCTGCTAAGGCCACCTCTATCTTAGGGAATTGGGGGGTGACTAAGGTTGCTGATGACATGTGTTGGGAGGTGGGGCAGGGGTGGGGCTGTGCCTTCGTCAGATCCATGTGACCTACTGGCTCTTACGCTCTGCAAATTTTTCTTGATAGAGATGCCTGCCAGCCTGGCTGTAATTCCAGAGGAGATAGAAATAGCAGAGCTCATGGCTCCAACGCCGTCCTCTCTTTGGCCTGAAGTCTTTCTCCACAGATGCCGGAGTTTTAATTTCTTTCATTGCCATGGCTACCTCAAGCCCCCTCCTGGGGTGATGGAACTTTGTCAGAGCATCAGGATTGGGCTGGCATGCTTTCCAGAGGCCGTGGTCTAGAGAAATTCGTAAGAACATTTCATTATCTCCTTAGGAGGCACAATCAGAATGTCATTGTCCCTCCTGTTTCCTTCAAGCCAAGTGACCCCACTAAAGGAAGTCATGTGATTTAAACCCCTCACCACAATCTCCATCAACTCTACTTGCCTCCAAACCCATCATATAATCTAAAGGAAAGTACTGTGCTTACTAACTCCAGAGAGTAAACCCACTCCCTACACACTGCTACAGCCTAGTAGAAAACTCCTGGAGTTAAGCTGAACTTGCTCAAGGATGAACACCTGAAATAGTTTCCACAAATGCTGCTAACGTGTAAGAAACAGCTCATATAATACAGAGTTCCTTTGATCCTCATAGTTTTCATTTCTAAAAGGTTTTTACAAAGTGTTAATTTTATGTATCAACTAGGCTGGGCCATGGTGCCCAGATACTTGATCAAACATTATTCTGGATGTTCCTGTGAAGATGTTTTTGGATGTTTACATTGGTGGACTTGAAGTAAAGCAATTTACCCTTAATAACGGAGGTTGGCTTCATCCAGTCTGTTGAAGGCCTTAATGAAACAGACTGACTTTCCTTGAGCAAGGCTCAAACTGAAATTCTTCCTGAACCTCCAGCTGCTGGCCTACCCCATCAGATTCTGGGCTCACCCAGCTTCCACAATCATGTAAGTCAACTCTCTAAAAGTCTTTTTCTTTCTATATATTTATATCTATTTATATGACTTATATTTACAATTTTTCCCATGAGCAAAAAAAACTAATTAGTTTTTATCAACATCTGATAAGAGTCACAACAAAGAAAAACATGCGCTGGAAGCAGTGAAATTTATTAAATGTTAAAATTAAATGATGGAATTATGGTTGATTTGCATAACATTTATAAATGCTTAATAATGAGACTGCATTTTATAATGAAAACATTTAAAATTAATTTCTCAGCAAGGAGGTTTATGCTATGCCAAAATAGAATTTTTAAGGAAAAAACAAATTTCAAAGTAAAAACCACAAAACAATGGTGTGCTTGCTATGGAAATATAGCTTCAGCTCCAATAGCTCAGGCATCTCTTTCAACCAGCTGCTGCCACTCTGACCCTCTATCTCAGAGTCTTGCCATTGCTCAGGTATTCCCTGCGAGGAGGGCTGCTTGTCTCCCCAAATTCAGATGTGATCAGCAGTCTGAGGGCCTGCCAGCTGCATGCCACGCTCCAGCTGCGTGCACTGGATCACAGCTAGTTTTCATTTGATTCTCACGACTCTTACATGAGAGATAAGTTATTGTCCCTTAACAGATGCCGATACTAAGGCATCAAGGGGTAATGTCCTGTATGTCACGGACTTACAATTTTTTGATTTTTCAACTCTATGATGTTGCAAAAAGATATGTGTCCATTAGAACCTGTCCTTTGAATTTTGAATTGTGATCTTTTCCTGGGCTGAGGATAATCAGCACCATCCTGTGTTATAATGCTGGGTAGCAGCAACCAGCTGCCGCTCCCATGAGCTATGTGATCACAAGAGTAAACAACCCATACTATACTGTTGGGCTTTCAGTTTTTGTTTGAATGTTGTGTTTTGTGTTTTTGCATTCCATCATGTTTATAATATGCCATCCATGTCTCCGACTTTCTGGTGATAAGAAGAGGAAGACAATTATTATTTTGCTTACGTGCACACAGCAAGTTAAGAGGCAGAGCCAGCATTTGAACCCTGGTCTCCTAACTGCAGCCCCTAGCTATTGCCTCTATCCTGGCAATCCGAGGAGGTGTGGGAGAGGGCAACACCAAGAGTCTGGTTCATTCTAGATCAGCTGTTATATTGTAGGAAGTGGGATGTGAAGCAATACTTATGAACACATTTTTTAAAATATATTTTTTATTGATTTTTTTTATAAAGAGGAAGGGAGAGGGACAGAGAGACAGAAATATCAATGAGAGAGAAACATTGATTAGCTGCCTCCTGCACACCCCCTACTAGGGATATACCAGCAACCAAGGTACATGCCCTTGACTGGAATTGAACCTGGGACCTTTAGGTCTGCAGGACGACGCTCTATCCACTGAGCCAAACCGGTTTCGGCATGAACAAAATTTTTCATACCATTTCCTGGGGCTTATCACCCCCACCTCACGAAGTCTCCATGAATCCCACATTCATTATAACTTCCTGCTCCAAACTACCAGACAGGAAGACAAGGCCAGACCCTCCCGGAACACAGCAAAGGCTGTAGGCCCCGACTCTCTTTAGCTACCACCTTGGCCCCTTCCTATCCTCCAGGGCTGGCAGCTCATCCCTTTATTCTTCTGCTTTTTTTTTTCCCCCCCCACAGCAAGGAACCATCCTTCTTGCTCCATCAGAACAGGAGTGAGGTGAGGACATTCTGTTGACATTGAAAGGTGGTGGCAGGCAGGGGAGGTAGCTTGGGAGAGTTGAGAAAAAGCTGCTCAGTGGATCAAGGGGATGAGGAGGAGTAGTTAAAAGCACAGACTCTCTGGAGCCAGATGATGTGGGTTCAGATCAGAGCTCTGCCCTTTAACTGTGTCTGTGTGGCTCCGAGTCAGTGGCTTTGCCTGTTAGATTATCTACCTTGTAGGGTTGTTGTAAAAATTAAATGAATTTATGCATGTGAATGTGAAGTTCTGCATTTGCTTTTATGATCCCCAAACTGGCTGTGTGACTTGGGCAACTCACTTCCCATCTCTGACCTTCAGCTTTCTCCTTTATAAAGTACAATGGTACCTCGAGATACGAGCACCCTAACATACGAGATTTTTGAGCTACGAGCCGTTGAGCGAGCTAATTTTGCTTTGAAATACGAGCAACATTTGAGATACAAGTAATCGCGAGGATCAGCCGGCTGCACAGGATTCGAATGTCTCATAGTTTCCCACGCCTCAAGGTTACGGAACGAATTAAACTCATATCTCAAGGTACCACTGAACAAGGTTTGGAATAGCTAACCCACAGTTCTTTTTTCATTTCCAAGTTTTAGATTTCTGACCTCTACTTAATTATTGAAAAATACTCTCAAGTTTCCTTCAGGAGCTGGCTCTATGTAGTGTCATTTAAATGATCCTTGTCACTCAGGTTCTGCTATTCTAATTTTATGCCTTTGGACATTACATATGTTTTGATTTTTAAGATTGTCTAGTTGAAGTTCAAATTCTCTGAAAGATCCTAACAGCAAAAAAGATGGAGGGATCCTAACAGCAAAACAGGGACAGCAGGCATCCTGGGGAAAATGGGCTGTCGGAAGGACATGACTGCAATCTGCCACAATCTAAAATTCCCACCCAGTTTGCCCCTTCAGGCCTACAGCTACTTTCTACTTCTTTCGCCTAGACAGACCTACCTTCCACCTTTTTCCCAACTCCACAGTGTTGCTAAGTTACCACCTTATTAGTTCCTTCCTTTCACTGCCAGATCTTAGGAACGATGGTCCACCCTAGCTACCTACATGGCCGGGCCACCCGGCCACATCCCAGTTCTCGCCGGCCTCTCTGAAGAGTTAGTTCCACTCGGTTAAGTCCTTCTCAAAATGCTCCATCCCTCCCCTGTGGTGTCAGGGGCTGCCACTCTGGTATCTTCTTCAGGACCCTTTTGACTTTGAAACAGCCTCTAACTCCAGCTTAGCTGACCTTTGGCCAACCCCAGGCCTAAGGAGTGATAAGGCTCCGGGAGTCTCATTAGGAGAGATTTGGCCCATCTGACAAGTCCAAGATTGGCTTGGGAAATATTACCTGCAGATAGTGGAGACATCAGTAGTCCATTTAAAGAGAGTGTACCATTCTTTCCCCTTCTCCTAATCTCCTCTTCCCACCCCTCCACCTCCCCTCCCCAAAATATCCCCTTCTCTTGCCTGTTTTTGAAACACATGTTTAGGGAGCTGCCCAGGCAGGTTCAAAACACAGCTGCCAGAGCCCCACTCCTCGCCCTGCTGCACTTGCACTTGCTGCTGCTATAAGTGGAATGGGATCTATAGCCCCAGCACTGGAATCAAATTACAGATACTCAGCCCTGCCCTGTGTTTTTGCTTAAGGGAGATTTTAAGCCCTGTGGATTTCCTGGCTCCATTCCAAATTTCTCTGTGTCTTTGAGGGATCCGTCTGAAGGCCAGGGGTAGGCTGATAAATGCCTTTGGCCTGGTGGTCCCAGGGGAACTTGGAGTAGAGCATCAGTTCTTTTATATTTTCAAAGCCGGGATAGGCTAAGACCTTTCAGGCATCTCTATTTCCCAAAGATGAGCCTCTCAAGGCCCCACTGTGCTCCTTAAACTGCCTTTGTCGGCACGGACGTGACTGTGTGGGCTTACTCCCAAAGAGGTTTATTTTTCTCAAATAAGAAATCAGAGGTAGCCACCACGGCTACACAGCCGTGTCAGGGTGTACCAAACACCTTAAAAGCCTGTGCTTCATCTTTAGTAAGTGGCTCTTCTTGTGGTCTAAAGATGGCATCTCCTAGCATTATATCTGTGCTCTAGGCAAGAAAAAGGGATGAATAGTGAAGGGCAAAAGGCCAAAGTGATACTTATCCAGCTGTGATGTCTCCTTTAACAAGCTTTCCTGCAAACATCCTCTGCTTAGCATCTCATTGGCCAGCACCATGTCACCTAGCTGTCTCTATATGCAAAGGAAACTGAGAATTTTAACCGAGGGACTTTAACACCTAACATCAAGTCAGGGTTCTCTCTTCTCTCTCTCTCTCTCTCTCTCTCTCTCTCTCTCTCTCTCTCTCTCTCTCTCTCTCTCTCATTTATTTATCCTCAGCGGAGGCTATTTTTCCCATTGATTTTTACAGGGAGTGGAAGTTAGAGGGAGCAGCAGAGAGAAACACTGATGTGAGAGAGACACATTGATTGGTTACCCCCCTCATGCAATCAAGTGCCCTTCAGTCTGTAGGCCAATCCACTGAGCCAAACCAGCTAGGGCAAGTCAGGGTTCTCTTAGTGGGAAAAAAAGGGGACATAGATATATTGTAGCTAAGTAGCCCTGTCTGCTATAACTGGGACTCCTCCCATAGCACCCGCTACCAAGTTCACATTTCCAAATCCCAGCTCTACCACTGTAGAACATCTATGCTCTGTCTCTACTTGGACAGTACAGGAGAGTAGTTAAGTCTAGACTCCAGAGTCAAAAACATGTGTTCAAATCTCTGTTCCAAATTCACTAGCTTTCTGTATTTGGTCCAGTCACTCAGGGCCTGTTTTCACACCCATAAAGTAGGGATAGTAATTGTTTCTACTTCTAGGGCTGTGGTCATTATTAAATGATTTAATAAACATATGGCCCATGGTACATAATAAAGACTCAGTAAATATTAGCTGTTGCTATTTGATTGTTATACGGATCATGCTAAAATATATTCTGATACATCCTTTAAAAGATTGTGAGCCCACTGAGCAAAGATGCTGCTTTTTCCACTGCTTTAAGTATAAAAGCAACCATTTTAACCAAACAAGTGATCCATAAATTTACTTGCCTTGCAAAAATCTAAAATATTTCAGAGAAGGCTAAAGGCCCCTTTGAGGACAATGTTTCTTCATCATCTCTTTTCCCATCACTTTTGTTTTTCCCTCAAGCCTTTTTCTATACATGTCATATATGAACTCATTGAAAATAATGAAGTTTGTATTTTTTTAAAATTATACTTGCTTGTAAAAATTTACACTTGTATTATTTTGTGTGAATCATCTTTCAACTTTCTTCCCTGCCCCCCACCAATTCAATGACATATCTTGGCAATCTATTCTTTGATTAAATGTAGCTTTCCCAAATTGTCCTTTGTTTTCTTTTTCCAAATTGCTTTCTGGTATTTTCTAATACGGATTTATAATACTATATTTATTTAGATAATCCTCTATGCATCAACATAATAGATCATTTCTAATTTAGGCTATTGCAAAATAGTGATGCAGCGGTTATTCTTATACAGATACTACTTCTTTTGTGCACATAGTTACCATAAAGTACAATTTCTGGGTTTTAGAACGTGAGCATTTTAAATCTTTAAAAATATTGCCAAGTAACCCTCTACTCTCCCTCAGAGATAGCTGTATCTAAGAATGTGTGGTGGGGATTTTTTGTTTTTAATCTTTAATTCAGATTTACCTTTGGGCCTAGTCTAGTCTAAGCTAGAGAAACGTTAAGTTGCACACTCCACACAGGGAATTTGCTATATCCTGAGGCCTGCATAGAATGTTTTCTGTGTTAAAAAATTCTTTCTGTTAAGTCTCTAAATTAGGTTCTCTCTCTATTGTTAACACTTTGATCCTTTTCTAACCCTTAGAGCCAGGGAGAACAAACCTAATTCCTGTTCACAAGATGTGCCCAGCCTGCATCAGACTCAGAATTCCTGCTTCCTCCCCCACTGTGCCCATTAAACATTTTTCAGGGTGTTTGTGCAGATAAATGAGATAATCTTTGTGAACGTAGTTCTTTTCAAGGTTGGAATGTAAGTATGACAACAATATGTTCTAAGTTTTTTAGGACAGATTAGTTTTCTATCTGGTGAATTTTCATTTTGTGTTAAGATTTTGAATATCTAAAACATTCACATGGCTTAAACTTCAAACGTACACACTGGGAAGTCTTGCTCTCACCCTTATCCTTCATCCTTTTAGCTCCCGATGCCTCTATTAATGCCCCCAAGCAACCACTTTAATGAATTTCTTGAGTATCTCTCAACGATTTCTTTATTCAAGTACTTGCATATGTAAAAATTCTTGTGGTTTTTCCACTATGCCCTTCCCTCCCCACCATTGTTCCTCACTTCTTTTAATTCACATTATGTCTTGAAGGTATTTGCATATGAGAACAGAGTGCTTCCCAATGATTACTTTTGATTCTATTATGGAAAAGTACTTTAAAGCAAATCCCTGCCAGCATGTTTCCATACACATTTTTTGCATGGTTGAGAAATATTTATTATTTTTAATGGACATATAGGAACTCTGATATAAAAATGTATACCATAACTTATTATAACATTCCTCCATTTATGGATATTTAAGTTATTTATATAACCTAATTATGTTAATAAAAAGAAATTGCTATATATATACATATATATGTATTAGATACAAACATACATACTTATACAAATAAATAGTATACTTTTTTTGCTATTTAAAAACTTTATAAAAATGAATTCACTAATTAAAAAAGGAAATCCTTTATCAGACCATAGTTTCAATATGAAGTTCATAAAATATAATCACCGCAGGACCTGAGCAGTGAACATGGAGAGGGCAGCTCTTTTCATGTTGCTATAGGAGCTTTGACTTTAAGTACCTGCCTTTATAAATAATGTTCTCACATTTTTATGATTAAGAAAGCAATCGATTTCTTGAATCCTGTCTTTTCTGTTTTCTTTGCAAGACCTTTCTTAACTTACCCAGAATTCCATCCAGTGTTTCTCAGTTTCAGCTATATTGAGAGTGTTTCTTAGTCTCAGCTGTATATATTGATATTGGGCTGGATACATTTTTGCTTTAGGGGCTGTACTGTGCATTGTAGAATGTGTAGTATCATATCTGGTTCCTACTCACTAGATGCCAGTAGCCCTCCCCCCTTGCACTTTCATTCTGATAATCAGCAATGTGCCCTGGGAAATCTGCCCACATTGAGAATTATTGCTTCTGCCTGTGAGCAAAAGGAGGGAAAAGAGATAAGATGGAAAGTAGAAAACAGAAACATCTCATGGCTTACTAGGTAATATCCAAACAAGGGGAGCAATTATACTGAACTAGAGGCTTGGCGTATGAAATTCGTGTGTGGGTACAGTGCCTAGGCCTGGCCTGAGATCAGGGCCATCTTCCCCAGCTATCCGCAGCCAGCCCCACCCCCCTGCGCTACCCATCCCCAGTTTCCCATTGGCCATCGGGTGATTGGTGTCCGTTGGCTAGGGGAAGGGACCGAGAGGTCAACTGTTCCTTCCCACTCTCCAGCCCCACCCCTGCCACGGGTGGCCATGAGGCGATCGGAGCCTGCTGGCCAGGGAAAGAGACCAAGAGGTGGTCAGTGCACCTCATAGTGACTGGTCCAGCGGTCATTCTGCTATTAGGATCGATTTGCATATTACCCTTTATTATATAGGATTATGCTTCTGTTTCATTTTCCATTCCAAAGCCAATTGCTTGATTGTTTAAGAAATTCTAATTAACTAAACAGATTTGAGAATGGTAATAGAAGCAGAAAACTAATGAATTTTGCTAATTCCTCTTTCCAGCTAGTGACCTTGGTTGATATTTCTTAACAGTGATATATCTCAAGTACTATTTATCTTTTTACCTCTGATAAGTCATATTGTATGTATTTATTTTCTGATACAATGCCTTGTTTTCCATTGAATGTCTCAAAATGAACTCTATGAAGTTGAAACATTTTTTATGTGACTTGAATTTTTATCCAAGTATTGATTAATTTCTGCATCCAAGGGTGTGTATTTGTCTCTGTGGCTCTCAGAATGTGTAGTTGATTAGTCACTGATGAGTAAGTGGAAGAGGAATCTGAAGTTTCCTTTATTCTCTTTTCTGAAAAATAAGTAATCTTTTCTGTAGAAGGAAGAATGGAACTGAATTTTCCCAGTCTGGAATGTTAACTAAACATGCTGTCAGGTGTCTAGAAATCCTGCCTAGCTATCAAGGATTGGTTGGTTCACTTGCCTACTCCCCCAAGAGGTTCCTGTATATACTTGCTAAGCAAAACTAGTTTTTTCTCATCCTCTGCTCCAGTAGTGTTTTTCACAACTCTGCCTGGCATTGTGAATTGAGGATATATGTTCCCCTTTAATCTGTCCCCTCCATTTGGAGGTGAGCATGTTAAAGATACACACACACACACACACACACACACACACAGTATATATATGTCCCTATAATCCCTAGTATTTGTTATCTTACTTGGCTCATATGGGGTGCCAGATAAATCTCAGTTTAGTTTGAATTGGTTACATAATTGAATCCTTTCCTCTCAAACCTTTTGACTGCTTGAGAAATATTTATTGCTTATTCCTTTTAGAATTTATACCTTTGGAATATTATCTCTATGTCCAGAGAAAAACATTGCTGTATTATATTCAGTGAATATAAAGATGACTTCACCACCACCATGACTTTTTTTTTAATCATCACCCAAGGATATGCTTACTGATTTTAGAGAGAGGGGAAAGGGGGGGAGGGGGGAGAGAGAGAGAGAGAGAGAGAGAGAGAGAGAGAGAGAGAGAGAGAGAGAGAAATTGGTTGCCTTCTATAGTTGTCCCAACCTGGATCAAACCTGCAACCTTTTGGTATACATGATGATGCTCCAGCCGACTGAGCCATACCAGCTAGGACTCATTGTCACTCTTAATAAATTCTTGTCATGTGCCAGACATTTCACACATAATGTCATCTGATATTTTCCAATTATGGCTCAAAGTAGGCATTCTTATACCCATTTTTCAGATGAGTCAGAAAGCTGAAGCTCAGGAAGTCTGAGAAATTTACCTAAGGTAACTCAGCTAATAAGTGGCAAGCTAGAATACAAACTCAGCTCTCTGATTTCTAAATACCTGCTTTTTCCACTTGTCATTTCACTACGTGATAGAGGACAGTTTCTGGGGAAGCTCCAATGTGGAGTAATAGCTCTGGTCAAAGACATTCTTATTTTCTTCCCTAGCTGGACATTTAAAACGTTGGTAGTCTCAGATTCCTTCTCCACTGGAGGGAATCCATTATCTATTAGAGTTGGAAGGAAATGGGTCTCCTGCCCGGAGAATGTTTGTTCTTAATAACATGGGGTGGGGGGCACTGGAAAGATCACCTGGGGTAGTAAGAACCTTGTGGCATGTTTCAATCTCTTTCCCTCCTATCCTGGAATCATGGTTCTGGCATTGTGAAAGGAACAGTTTGGAAGGGAACATCTGAGACCTAGTTGGTAGAAGTTAGGGTGGGGCAGGCCCTGAGAATGTCAAAACCCTAAGCCTTTTTCATGCTTACTGCTCAGTGATCTCTTGGGCAATTCTTTTTGTAGGTGTGTGTGTGTGTGTGTGTGTGTGTGTGTGTGTGTGTGTGTGTGTGTTTCACTCCTCTGCTCCTGGTCTATGTTGGATAAGGTAACTATGTAATTTGTTCAAATGGGATATCAGAATATCAGAACTCTTCTGGGAAAACAAGGATGCATGGTTTCACTATTTTGGAAGTCCCATTTCCAAAACATTTCAGAAACCCAGAGGCAAATGTTTCTGACACCCTCAAGCACAAAGACCACATCTGCACAGGGTGGCTAGAAAAATCTCATAAGGCAGTAAAAATGGATGGGGCCTTTTCAAAGTGGCATGACTCAACATCACTGAAACAGTTTTCTCATGTGTATAACAGGCACAGTGGTATTTCTCAAGGGGTTTACATGGAATAAATATCGTATGTACTATCCATGGTGCATAGTAGTCCATTTCTCAGCCACGTTAGGGGGTACTGGTGGGTTGTTGGGGTGGTAGGGACCACCGGATTTTTGGTCCACGTTCAAGAGAATGCTAGAAATCCTGCGAAATGATCTGAGTTTCAGGTTCCTGTCATTTGAAGATTCTTAGCCTGCTCTCAGTTGATGAAAATGAAGCCCACTCATTTTTATGGGTTAAGGAATATCTGTCCACCCGCTGGGAATAAGGAGGAAAAAAAGAAAAAAAAGAAAGGGCTATCAAACATACTTCTTGTACTGCCCTGGGGAGAAGCACTGACCCAGTCTTACCTTGGGACAATGTGGAGACAATATGGGATCTAATCTTGGTTTCTGGGTTTGTCATTACCCCCAGAATAATAAAGATCTGAAGGAAAGAGATAAACTTAGAGCTGGAAAAGGCCTCAATTTTGACCTTCTACCTATTTTCTTGGCCCTGGCAATCGGTTTGCAATCTCCTAATTCAACAGTGAACCTTCAGGTATCCAAGCTCAGAACATTTTCAAGACTAGTTTGAGTTTAGGAGAGGTTGGTGCAGGGTTTCCCTGCTAAAATGGGCCACCTTAGGCTTCATGGTCTTGAGAAAGGAGCCAGGGGGCCTGCTTGCCTGAAACCTACTAGTTTGCTTAGAAGGTCAGACTGTTGAGCCCAGTGCTTGCTTGGTCAGTCCTGACTTCTAATTATGCTGGAACAGCTAGGAGATAGACAATGTGACGTTTGTTCTCAGACTAAGCTGAGAACACCAGGTATATAATAGTCATGGATTTCAACGGACTCAGGTTCTATAGGCTTTTGGAACAGACAGGATGCCAGTGGGCTTTGTCTGATGCCCAGAGGCAGGGAGATTATCACACACTTTCCTCTTCCTCCCCAGCTTTGAGTACCTTCTCAGGACCTAGAGTGTCTCTCTGTTTTTAGCACTCTAGCCTCCTCTGCTCTCCTAGTGGGATGAGGAACAAATGTCCTGAAATGCTAGAAGGCACATGGCTGGGCTGCTATTTCTGGCTTGGGCTGAACTCAGAAGTCCTAGAAAGAATGTTTGTGATGCTGCTTGTCCTCTGAGAATCCACGAGGCTTAGGGACAACTCTGCCTGGCTGTACTTCGTATTCACTTACACAGTAGGCTTATGGGCAAGACAAAAGAGAACAAAACAGAGTTAACGTTTTTGTTTTCATGGATTTTATATTCTAGCAAGGGGAAGATAGATAATAAATGATAAGCACAATAAAAAAGTAAAATGTTGCCGAAACCGGTTTGGCTCAGTGGATAGAGCGTCAGCCTGTGGACTGAAAGGTCCCGTGTTTGATTCTGGTGAAGGGCATGTACCTTGGTTTGGGGCACATCCCCAATAGAGGGTGTGCAGGAAAGCAGCTGATCGATGTTTCTCTCTCATCGATGTTTCTATCTCTCTGTCCCTCTCCCTTCCTCTCTGTGAAAAATCAACCAAATATATTTTTTAAAAATTGATTAAAAAATAAATAAAATGTTTAATGCCAGAATATGTTAAATGCAATGAAAAAAGAAACATCAGAGTAAAGGGGATCAAGATGCTGGTGTGAGGTTGCAGTATTGGACACTATGGTCAGGCTATATATCATTGAGAAGATTTCAAAGACTTGATGAATGAGGTTAACAAGTTTAACTTAGCTTATATCTGAGGGAAGAGGGATCAAGGTAGAGGAAACTGCTACAGCAAAGGAGCAAAGGTGAGAAGATGTGTGGCATGTTCCAGGAACAGTAAGAAGTCTGTGTAGCTAGAGCAGAGGGAGCAAAGAAGTATGGTAGGAGGGGCAGAAGTGGTGAGTATGGGGGAGGCACTGATCCTACATTGCCATTGTAAAGAACTTGGCTTTTACTTTGAGTGAAATAGGAAATCATTTCAGGATTATTTTTAAATATTTTTATTTTTGGTTAATCCTCACCCGAGGATATTTTTCCATTGATTTTTAGAGAGAGTAAAAGGGATGAGGAGAGAGATACAGAGAGAGAAACATCAATGTGAGAGAGACATGTCAATTGGTTGCCTCCTGCACTTGGCCTTGGGGGCTGGGATGGAGCCTGCAACCAAAGTGTGTGCCCTTGACCAGAATTGAATTCAGGACCTTTCAGTCTGCAGGGTGACGCTGTCCACTGAGCCAAACCTGCGAGGACTCAGGATTTTTGAGAAGTGGCGTTGATCTGACATGTTTCAAGTCACTCTGGAACAGCAGCAGCGTGCTTTTTAAATATTTCTAAATCCCCACATAACAACAGACAGAGGAACTAGAATGAAAACTAAAAACCCTTGGATGACATTTAACTCAAAGCCAGGCGACAGAGTATCCTCATAGCTCCAAAATAAACAAATCCTCAAAACCACAATACCTATATGGCATCAGCGCAAACTCCCAAGCCTCTCAAGAACCCCGCCCACATCATAACTTTTCTGGATAGCATTCCACGGCCCGGTTTATTCCCAGTTTGTACCTGTCCTGTTCCATTTTCTTAAGCCCCTGTTTTCTACCCCTTTTTGATAGATGAAATGGAATCAGATAGTGTTGGTAATGGTTTAAGGAACTGCTTAGACATGATCATTTCACAAATGCTTTTTTAAGCCATGACTTAGAGAAGTAAATTGTGATGGAAACATTTGGCATTTAGTAGAAGCAATGGGACCACTTTGCCAATAAAGGAAGCTCAATTGTTTGTAAACAAAGTCCTCTCTTGAGTCTTCCTTGAAGAATAAGTTCCCGATGAATGCTCTGCAAGCATCGGAAGTCTTTGCTCCCATAAGACACTTACCCAGATCCCTTCTCTTTCTCTCAGCCTTGGTACACTGAGCTGTTATTTCCTCGTGGAGCGATTAAGCACAGAGAAGGTAGCACAGAGTGATGGAGGAGGGGGTACTGAGTCCTGGTTCGGAAGGATTTTTCACGGTACAGTACAGGCTCACAGTCTCATGCTCTACGATCTGGGGAAACTGGGTCACGGTCTCTCAAGGCCAGTCTGCACCCAGAGTTCAAAGTTATTGGGTGTTTGAGGAGAATACACTGCTCCTTGTAATCTCTGCATCACACACAGAGAGGGAGAGCAGAAACATGGGGTGATGGGAAAATAGCCTATGTTTTCTTCCACTCCCTCTTTAGCCCTCGACCTCAGTTCTCTTAGCCAGGTCGTACATAAAGCTGAGATCCTCAGCACCCACCCTGACAGACCCTCTAGGCCAGTGGTTCTCAACCTTCCTAATGCCGTGACCTTTTAATGCAGCTCCTCATGTGGTAGTGACCCCAACCATAAAATTATTTCCGTTGCTACTTTATAACTGTAATTTTGCTACTGTTATGAACTGTAATGTAAATATCTGATATGCAGGATGTATTTTCATTGTTACAAATTGAACATAATTAAAGCAATAGTGATTAATCACAAAAACAATATGTAATTATATGTTGTGAAATATTTATTTCTAATTACAAATAAATGAAATTTTGTCTTGAATCATGGTGTAGCATGGGTAACAGTCTTCATATGACAACAGTAAACTACATTGGTACACTTTGCTACACCGAGGAGCGGTGTGTTGGGAAATAGGTGTTTTCCGATGGTCTTAGGCGACCTCTGTGAAAAGGTCTTTCGACCCCCAAAGGGGTCTCGACCCACAGGTTGAGAATCGCTGGTCCAGGCAATGGGCAAGGAGATGTGTCCAGCCAGTGCACACTCACATTCCAGCTCCAGCCCTACACCCCTACACCCTGTTAACAACCAATGTTCAGTTCTCAGAAGTCAGCTTTTGCTTCTGAGACAAAAAATTACTTAGGTGGAAAGGGTATTAGGGTATTTGTCCTCTAGAGGAGACAGTATTTTTGTGGTTGAAGATTTTTAGTGATGGTGTCTCCTTGCGCCCCTGTAGATTCCCAAGAGGTAGGTATGGGACTTGTGAGCACTAATCCTTTATGTTATAGGGCTTTTATTTTGAGGTTTATATTAGCCTTCAGAGTGTCCATAAACCTGAAATTGTATAAAATTTTGATAAACAGCCATAGCCAGTTTGGCTCAGCGGATAGAGTAACGGCCCCATAGACAGAAGGGTCCAGGGTTCAATTCTGATCAAGGGCCTGTACCTCGGTTGCAGGCTGCATCCCCAGCTCTGGTCAGGGTGCATGTAGAAGGCAGCCAATTGGATGTGTCTCTCTCACATTGATGTTTCTCTACCTCCTTCTGTCCCTTCCACTCTCTCTCTTAAAAAAAAAAATCAATGGAAAAATATCTTAGGATGAAGGTCAATAACAATTTTTGTTTTTCTAAATATGTGTGGGGTTTTTTTTTCTGTAGATTTTGGCTATAGTTTTTTTTTTTTTAATAAGATTCTTTGTATGTATGTATGAGTGAGAGTAAAGATTGTTTCTAAAACATTAACACTGTCCTTTTGCTATCCCTTTTATTATCCCTACATGGTAAATATGTCCTTCTCATTTTCTGCTACTTTCTCTCATAATTTTCTAATCATAAAAATATTAATAAAAGCCTGCCCGGAGTGGCTCAGTTGATTTAGCATTGTCCCATGCACTGAAAGGCTGCCAGTTTGATTCCCAGTCAGGGCACATACCTGTTTGATCCTCAACTAGGGAGCATACAGAAGGCAACCGATTGATGTTTCTCTCTCTCTAAATGTCTCCTTGGGTGAGGATTAAAAATCAAGCCAAACAAACAAAACCTAATAAAAAATACTGCCAAATAATTGCGCAGAGACTTAGAATATTAAAGCTCTCAATGTCCTATAAAAGGCTTCACAGAGACCCATGAGGCTAAGAACTGTTACCACTGAGGAAACTGAGCTTCAGAGAGGCAGGTAGATAATCCAAGGTGGATCTAGGATTCAGCTCAATTCTTTCTCACCCTTAAGGTAACTCTTCTCTCACGTTCCACATAGCTGATGCCACTCCACCTGTAGCCAGGCGCCAAGAAATTGTGTGCACATGGAATAAAGTCCCACTAAATCAACAGATACTTAGTTTTTGGTGGGAAAGGATGATTGGTTTCATTTGTAGACAACTTGGCTTTGACACATTTTACTGTATGGGTGTGTGTCGGAGGGCGGAGGTACTGGAAGGCTATTATTTCAGAAGCAATTGAAGGACTAGGATGGAAAAAATACTCTTATAAAAGAAAATATTCCCTTTCTACTACTTCTCAGAAATGTCTCCTACCATTATTGCCAGTCTCCTAAATTTTCATTCTTAAAGGGTTGAGACTGAAAGGAGCTTTGCAGTGAAGTTCAAACAGCTGCCCACTCGCATTCTTCTAGCCCACAGGCTGTTTCTCTACCCAGCAAACATAGTCCTATGTCACTGCGGCATGGTCTCTTGTGGCTGTAACAACACCCCGAAGACATATCTCAGATAGTTCGGGAGTTCTTGTTTTTATGAAGTTCCTCAGTTGCCACCTGTGCTCTTTTTGGACCAGCTTAACATTCCCCAGGCCCTGGAGAACAGACCGCAGGGGAATTGTGTCACACTGAATTAAAGCTCAAGTTCCCCGTTGTTGTTCTCTTTAATCTGGGTCTGTAACCCCCAGGAATCCTGCCACATCGTGTGCCCTCTCTTAGTGTCCTGGGGCCACAGCAACCTCCGCGCACAGATAGACCCAGGGCTCCTAAGACTACACGGAAGGGTAGTGAGGGAGAGCAGACACATGACCAAAATCGGCCAGTCTCCCCAGCCTCGGCTTCGCCTCTTTCTTTCCTGTCCCTGGAGCTTGAGCCCACTGTACAAACACATAGAATCTGCCTCGTTACGTAAGTTCCCTGAGCTGGATGACTCAGCATGAGGTGGTGCCCAGCTCTTTCCCAGCCTGGGGGAGCACGCTAGTTAGTGCCAGGTCAGAGGCGAGCTGGAATGGAAAACAAGGCCTGCTAATGGGGTCCAGCTGAGCAGTCTTCATTCCCCACGGTGTCTGCCGAGGCCAGGAAGCCCATGAGAACCATCCAAGGTTGTGACCTAACCCATGGGTGGAATTCTACATCGCTCCTCTCACTTCCTGTTCCCTCCTCTTCTCACCTTTGATCAAGGGTCACAGAAGGTTCACTTTTGGTTCTCCTTTGCCCGAGGCTGCCGCTTTGGGCACCTGTTACAAACCGAATATTTGTGTTCTCCACTCCCTCTCCCCACCCCCCAAAATAATATGGTGAAGCCCTAACCCCACAATGTGATGGTGTTAGGAGATAGGAGCTTTGGGAGGTTTAGATGAAGTCATGAAGGTAGAATCTCTATGATGGGATTAGTGTCCTTATAAGAAGAGGAAGATACTAGAGGTCCCCTTCCCCACCTCCCCCCTGCCTCTGCCATGTTAGCATACAACAAGAAGGTAAGCCAGGAAGAGGGTCCTCACTAGATCCCCACTGGGCTGGCACCCTGATTGCAGACTTCAAGCCTCCGAAACTGTAAGAAAATAAATTTCTGTTGTTTAAGCCACAAAGTCTATGGTGTTTGTTATAGCAGCCCACGCTGTGTAAGACAATCCCACTGACCTGAGTCTCACCTCTGGGTTCTAGCAAGGCTCAGGCAGAAAGTGATGCTGGGCAGGAAGATGTGTCCTTGGGTGTGGCTCAACCTAGACCCAAACACACACTCTCTCTCCTCTGCCCCAGATTCCAAGCACGGAGTAAGAAATAAATGGAAAACACTGGCTATAGAGAGGACAGCCTTTGGCTGATTTTGGTCTGTATCAGCCTCTTTAATTTCCCTCCCCTGTAGGCAGGTCATTGAGTTTTCTTTCCTTTCCAGGACAGGGACAGATGCTGGCATCCTGCTCGTTCTTGGAACCAGGAGCCAGAGACCTCAGATTTGAATACAGCTTTTGCCACTAACCAAGTGTTCAGGGTTAGGCAAATCACTTTTCTCTGTACCCTAGTGACACATTCCTTAGAATTGTTATTCATCCGTAAAAATTGTGTTGCTCTTCTCTGTGTTGGGCTATGGCGCTAAACAAAATGGTTGTGATCCTGCCCTAATGGAAACTGCATTCTAGAATGAAGAGTCAACACAGAAACAGGAAAAGAAGACAGTTATTGATTGTGATCAGTGTTCTGAGGAAGATAAACAAAATGATGAAATAGAGAATAAAGCTGATATTTATTTAAAAGCCTCTACCTACAAGCTGCCAATCAGCCGGTCCTGTCAACCAGGGAAGAGCTTTCCAGGCAGAATTATGGGTTCAGGAAAGTAAAAATGCTTCTCAAAGTACTTAGAGCAACACAGATATCACATTCAATATCAGTTAAAGCGCCTTCGTTCTCTGTTGCTTCACCCCACTTTCCTCGACCAGAGCCCAGGGTTGGCACAACTGGTTAGTGTCTGGAAAGCAGTGTTGGGATAACTGAGGTCACACAGGAGGCCAACACAGGGGCTCCTGATAGGAGGGTGTGGCAGGAAGGTGAATGGACTAAGAGTTCCATTCTTTAGACATAAGGACCCAATTTTTATAGTGAGGTCCTTCTCCTCCCACAACCTCCCATCTCCAAATACTTCAGTTCTTTGTTACCCTTATTTCAACACCCACCTCACATTTATAGAGCACCTGCTAAAGAGCTGGGATCCTCCCCTTAGGAACTCAGCAAGTAACATCCTCGCCTACTTGTCTTAGGCCTGTGGAGGCCACTTTCCCCAGCCTCACCATGTGTGGGTCCATGTTGGCTACAGTCATTTTGCTTGTTATTTTGCTCTCCAGCTAGATCCCTCTGGGGCTCCCAGCATGCTGTGTTTGTAACTTAATGTCATTTACCCCCAAGAGGGGGCCCTGTAGGGGCTGGAATCTTTCAGCAGGTGTGTTCTCTCTCTGGACAGAGGTCCGGAGGTGTGGCTGGTGGTCATGCAGGCCATCTCCCCCAAGGAATCCTAGCCGCCAAGTTCATCACCTGACCAACTGAGCAAACCTCAGCACAGTGGGCACAGTGAGACCCACTGCATCACATTCCCTCTGGGCATGCTTTCTTAGAGCCAAGAACCTACTAAGCGTGGGGCCTGACCTGCAGTTTTGTATCAATTATGCTCCTTTGGCTCTAGCATTCGTTAGTGTGACTTTGGGAGGACAGACTTCATCAGGGAATCGGGATTCTCTAAGATGTTCTGGAAGTGCAGAGTCCTGGAACTGCTGCATTAGTAGGTCATTGACTTGGGGAATAGGAATCTGCATTTTTAACAGGCATTGAAAAAGTGCTTCTGATTGCAGTTTGGGAGACAAAGCTGTTAAGATTGGTATTACCAAAGTGTCATTTGGTTATTTCCTCTCTTAGAGGAGTAATTAATCATGGAGTTTTGAAGCCAGGCTTCTGGACAGTGTTTCTGGAGGCACTACTCCTCCATGGTGTAGCCCTGATAGTTTACACAGTGCCAGGGCCCAGAACATACGCTCAGTAATGCTGGTTGAATGAATGAAGAGCCAAGGAGAGATGGGGAAGGGGAATTGGGGCAAATTGTTAATGACTAGTTTGTGCCTCTAGAATGCAAATTCTAGAAAAGTCGGTGGCATGTTGTTAATTAACCCCTGGGCCTGATACATGCTGAAAATGCCATCATCTTCTCTGTCTCTCTTGAGTGAGAGAGAAGGTCTGAAACCCCACTGAAGCAGTCCTACCTTATCTGAAAAAGTCCCCTGTTTCCCCAAATATCAATTCAAACTGACTCCTATAGGATCAGTAGTGTATGATTAGAAAACAGAGTCAGGTTAGGATTTTGAGGTATTTTGTTATCCAGACACATGGCAAAAACATCAACTCAGCATAATAAAGCAAATCACCCAGTTTCTGTTGTAATGAGAAAGGCTAGGGTCATTTATTTCCCTTTCTTCACCTTAACCACCCAGGCCAGAACAGCTGGGCTATTAGGAAAACTTCCTAAATAACAAACCTCATTCAAAAAAAAAAAAAAAAAGAAAGAAAGAAAGAAAGAAAGAAACAGCAAATTCAATTGATAATGGGAAATCATTTTTTACCCATAAGAGGGGCAAAAATTTTAAAAGTCTGAAAATAGCAAGTGTTGACAAGGATGCAGTATAATAAAATTTCTAGTAGACTGCTTGCTAATGGTTCAACTACTTTGGAAAAAGAGTGGGCATCCTCAAACAAAGTTGGAAATGCACCTGCATACTTGGTGGCTCAGCAACTTCACTTCTAGGGAGTTAATTCTTCTATATGTACAACAAGAGACATATATGAAGATGCTCTTGATGGCATTGTTTTATGCGGCAAAAACCTGAAATAAGCAACCCAAATGTACCTCAATGGTAGGAAAATAGATAAACCATTAAGTAGATATAATGGCAAATTATATAGCAGTGCAAACTATACTTGTACATCACTGTTGATGAAATTCAATGATATAATATTGATTACAAAACCAACTCATAGAAGAATATACTAGTATACATTATGATTCCCCTTATTTGTTTAAAGGTCAATAACAACAAAGAGAGCAGGATGTAAAATTTGAACAAAACTTTGTTTTATAATCTTTGTGGATTTTTCCCCTGGAATTATTTCCCTGTAACTTAATTAAGAGGTTCTCATTCTTTCCTGAAAATAACACTTAAGTCACTTCCTTTTTTGGCTCCACATAATATTACCCCTCTCCCAAATTCTGACATATCTTTCCTTTGCATACATACTATCACAGCACGTGTCACACCATATTGCAAATATTGGCAATGTGTATAAGCCAGTTGTGTGTTGGTAAATGGTTACCGACTGGCTCTCAATGGAAACAAAGAATAGAGATCTATCTGTCTATCTATCTACAGGCATGTGAGTTTATTATCAATTTTATTATTATAGAGAAGTATATCACCAAAAAATAAAATATGCATTCTCCTTATGTGAATTCTCTGTAGCCAAATTGATTATCATGAAATGTTTTCATTTATAGCAAGATCTTGAATTCATAGCCAGTCCTACATTAATGAATAAGAAAAAGTAAAACAAAAACATATTGGAGCTTCATTTGCTTATCAATAATTTTGTTGAAATGGATAATAGCTTTTGAGGAGTGGAAAAATATTTCCTCAAATTTTTATGCCATTTACAATGGAGTAGCTTTAGACATGACATACTTTGAGTTTTTAATCTGCATTAGTAACATTTTTTTCTTTCACTTAAGTCTGGCAGTTAATAAAATAATAAGCCAAGCACTGATTTGTAGTGTTTGCCAATTTCCATTATGTAAATTCTCCTACCCTGGAACATTCAGGGTTTTGTGACATTATTAAATGAGAAGTCAGAAAAAGATGCACATTGCATAGCATTATACAGTTTTTGGGCCTTACACATAAGCAATCATAACAACATAGGTAGTTGTAAAATGTAAATAAAATAAAGTGTTAATTAGGAAACAATGAGTATTATTTTTATTTGTAATATAATTTACTTAATTGTAAGTGTCTGGAATTTTTAATTTAATGGTTGTTTAACAACTCTCAAAATTCCTGAAAATGCAGTGACCAGTATTTATATAACTTTTGTCTTTACAAGTGAGTTCCAAAACATGTCACTGCACATCTCCTAACTGTAATATAGCTCCTCTGTGGTAGGACATGCCTTCTTAGTTTTATGGAATATATAAAGCATTTCATAAAGTTCGATTGAATGAATGAATGCATTGCAGGGCATTTTTCAAAAATTCTGGGAGAGTAAATAGCCTTGTTCTGGTCACACAGCATCTAAGACTTTAGGGCATCAGTCTCTACTAGGCCTAGAAACCATTCTTATATGCTTATATCCAAAGAACAGTATAGGTGTACACCTAACTTATATGGCAGGGAGAAGGGTTTGTCACTGACAACCAAAGGAATGAAAGAAGAGTCCAGGACTCTACCTGCAAGAAAAGTTTGTAAGCCAGAAGTTCCAAGGCAGGCCAGGTGCCATGTGCTGAAATGTGTATGTGTGAGAGGCAGAGGTGAAGGGTTGCGGGAAGTGGGGGAGTGGTCATTTGAATTTCCTCATGTGGCTTTGAAACAAATCATATTAGGCTTTCCCTCTACTGATTTATCTTCCTCATGATCAAATTGCATGTTTGACTTTAGTAAGTATTAAAACAGGTGTGTTTACCGTCAGCTCACTAAATAAGAACTAAGGGAGTGGCTCTGCCCGGTGTGGCTCAGTTCTGTGTGCCAACGGGTCGTGGATTTGATTCCTGGTCCAGGTCCAGGTGCATGTGGGAGGCAACAGATTGATATTTTTCTCACATGGATGCTTCTTTCCCTCTTTTCCTCTCTCCCTTTCTCCTTCTCTCTCTCTCTCCTTTTTTTCCCTCTCTCTCCTTTTTTCTCCCTCTCTCCCTCTTCCCCTCCTCCTCTCTTTCCTTCTCTCCACACCTCTCCTCTCCTCTCCTCTCCCTCTAAAATAAATTAAAAAACAAAGAAACACACAAAATCTAAGGAAGATAGTTTCTTCAAAAGGAACCAATCTGAAATTAAATGTCATGTTTTGGTTATTTTGTTTATTTTAAACAGAAACCAGCCTATAAGTGTTGCTTCATGAGCTCCCATTGCTCTCAGAATAAAGTCTCACTGCGATCTGTGTGCTGCCCACCGTGCAGATAGCCTAATTGATTTCTACCTCTGGGCCCTCTTTCTAGGCCTCTGATATCCCAGGCTCTTTCTTTCCTCAAAGGCTTTGACAGTCTACATTGTCTGAATAGTCTTCTGCCTCCTTTGAAGGATGACTCCTTTTCATTCTTCAGGTCTCAGCTCAGATGTCACCAATTTAGAAAAGTCTTTGTGGACCTAAGTCGTACGCCCTCATTTATTTTGCTCACCACCTATTTATTTCCTTCATCGCTCTTGCAACAGTCTTTAATTATTTTATTTACTTGATTATTGCTGACTCCCCCATTAATGTTAAGTTCTTTCTGGTTAAGGACCTTTTCTATTTTGACCCTACTTTAGCCTTATACATCAACAAATACTTGTAGAATGAATGAATGAACATGTAAAAGAGGATTCCTCAAGATAGGAGTTCTTAAACTTCTCTATGTAAGGGAATCAGCTGGGAGGCTTTTCAAAACAAGATGGTTCAATCAGAATTCCTGATTTTGAATGTCTAGACAGAGGCATTTATAATAACATCTCAAGTGCTGTTAATACAGGGACATAATTTAAGGGACACTGCACAAGATTTGTACCCCATTGAAGGACACTGTTGACCACTCACAGGGAGGAGGACTACTGATAGGGGGATCAAGTTGAGGAAGAGCAGAAGTGAAGATGATTGATCTTGAAGATACTGTGGAAAAAGTAAGGATTCTAGGACAATGGCCAGTTTTGTTTTAAGTCAGAGATCCTGGGCTTCTGAGATAAAAGACTGCTTTTCCAATGAGGAAGCCCCGGTGGACAAACAGATCTTTCCTTCCTCAGCTGCCAGAATAAGCAGAGCTAACTAATGGTTCTTAGGCCCCAAATCGAACATCCATCATATTCATGAACTGCAGTGATGACCTGTGTTTTACATCAATTCTGGCTTCAACGATCCCCAAAGATCTAAACCAGAGGCTAAAAAAGTGGGGAAAAAGAAAAAAAGATATATTATCTTTATCCAAAGATAGTTTTCCCCAAAGTGTATTCTAAAGAATATTTGTTCTATAGAGTCGCATCCCTACAAAGGAGTTCCACAGTCAGGTGTGAAATGAGAGGATGCTGAAAGAAGCCACATCCTTTCGTGGAGACTAACAGTGCACATCTGAGAGTCAAGAAGTCAGTTTAAGATTAAGCTCAGTCTTTGGTAAAGAGCATTTCTGCTTATAATAGTCTGTGGCACATACTTAGAAAAGCACTGCCTTTGCATGCTTTCTCTCTTCAAAGGGAGGAATTTTTTTCCAGGATGGAAACTTCATGCGGGCATATAAGAACCATCTGATTCACACGCACACTAGCCTCGGGCCTCAATCTGAGATAGGCAGGAGAGGAGGTATCCAGACCTTTCCAGTTCTCTTCCCTTTGAAGCTGCCCGCAGGTATGACCTTAGTTGCTGCCTGGGTGGGGTTCGGGGCTGCTCTTTAATGGGACAGTTAGGGTGTGTGGAAAGGAGGAGGAAAAGGAGGAGGAAGCACTGGGAGGGGGTGATAGGCAGCCAGGAAAGTGCTGGCCTCCGGAACGTCCAGTGGAATTTTCCTCTGGAAATCCTTTTGAACTCAGCGGATTTGAATGTTGCGCCCCTGGTGGCCTGGATCCCATGGCTAAGTGGTTTGGTCTTCATTCTCCAGTAATGATTAACACCGCTAGAGTCACTGCACTTTGGGGACAATTTGTGTAACTGTGGTGATGGCAACAAGTGGGAAGCCCTTCCCCAAGCCCCTCAGCAAAACCTGCTTTCCATTTCTGACTATTGGTGGAAGAGGAGGAACCCTAAAATATTCCTGTGTTCAACAAAACACCCATTTGGGGCTAATGGACAGGATCATTCTAGCAAAACTCCAGAAATGGTTTTGTTTTGTTTAAATAAGGAAGCAGAGGCCAAGAGGAGCAGCAGCACAGGGAAACTGATGTCTTGAATGCTGACCCATTGGAGACTTCTGATGCCTCTGGGTCCCACATTTCACTTTAAATAAAGTTGGATCTGATAACCAGGTGGCCTCAGAGAGTCCTGGCCCTGGGACGGAATGCCAGGTATATACAATCACTGCATAGGAGTCACCAGCACCCAACCAACTCCAAAAAGCATGGCTTTTTTATTTTGATTTTTTATTGTTTCCATCGCTTCTCGGCCTTTTGGCTAAGATCAAGTGTATTTTTTATTGTTTCCAAAAGCTTTGCTCTCTCCTCCCCGCTTCCTTCCTCTCTCCCTCCCTCCTTTCCTTTCTCTCAATGAAAAAGGAAAGGCTAACAAAATATTACTCATTTCAGAGAGGCAACCATAGAAAGCCATCAGAATACACCTGGGAGTTAAGGGGAGAGCTTCCTTTTCTGTGACTCAGTACAAGTCAGTGAATAAGGAGGTCCCTCAGGGTTTGTTCGGACCCATTCGCTTGAAGATGGAGGCCCCAGGGCTAAGCTCTTGCCCAGGACTCTCAATCACAGCCCGGCCTCTTTCTCCTTCTCCGGGCTAGAAGTGGGAGCCGCGTTCATGTAATTTCACAAGTCCCGCTGGAGCTCTCTCTGAAGCATAGCATGACATGATACTTTTTGGAACCTTTCAGCTAGTATCCTCTGGTTTGGTTATATTTGTGGCCTGACTGGGTGGGTTGAGGTAAGGATGAAATGGCCAGCCTGCAAAGAAAGGCTGCTTGTCCTAAAACTAAAAGAATTGAAAACATACTTGATGCCTTCTGGGCAGTCAGTCAAAATTAGTTTGCCAAAATTATAATGTCTGAGACCATGCGGAAGAGGGAAACTGAGCAAGGTGTGGAATAGAGTGGTACCTCGAGATATGAGTGCCCTAACATAGGAGATTTTTGAGATGCAAGCCATCGAGCAAGCTATTTTTGCTTTGAAATATGAGCAACATTTGAGATAGGAGTAATGGCTCAGATCGGCCAGCTGAACACGACCCACCAGTTTACCCCGACTCGAGCGTCTCATAGTTTCCCACGCCTCAAGGTTATGGAACGAATTAAACTCGTATCTCGAGGTACCACTGTACTTCAGGCTCAGGGAAGCCACCAGGATGCTGACACCACCCGGGTGACTGTGTCTTTCATGAGATGATGGCCGAGTCACATTCTGGGCCTCAGCCATGCTGTGAAAAGTTGTCTCCTCCCAAGGATGTAAATCAGGGCTTGTAGCTGAATCAAATCTCCCCAGCTCATTCCTTCTTCAAGGGGTATTTCCCTGGTCACAGTGCAGTGTCATGGATGCGATGGAGCCACTGATGCAGAGCATGGCAACGTATGTTCTAGATAATTCTCTCCTTATCCTTGTGATGGAGGGATATTCTACTATATGGACTTGCTTTATGATTGGCAATGTTATCAAGTATCAATTATTTGCTAACCAGATTCTTAAAATTTAAAATGTAATGACAAGAACTGACTGGACACCAGTAAAAATAATTTTTAATGTAGAGGTAGAGATAGAGGATGAAGAGGATAACAGCAAGAAAAGGGAAGGGAACACAGAGACAGAGTTGCTGTTGGGGACTCTAAAATGTTGGCCGGGTTCTCATCTGATCAGGTATGTTGTTTTCTCTGGATCCAGAGTAATACCCTGAGCTGTGAATAAGAGTGAAAAAGCACGGGAAAGTGTATTTCCACAGTTGAGGTAAGAATATATGGCTTACAGCCTCAAAGTGAATTCCCATGACTGCACAGACTCACACTGGATAGAGCACCACTGGGCACGTTTCTCAGTTACAGCCACAAGCATGAGCAATCATCAGGACCCTGAGATTGCTAAGGACATAAAGGCCACCACCCTAGGGGTTGGGAGGTTTGTGGAGGTCATCCAGTCCTGTCTCCTGCTTTTCTTGCTCTCAGACAATGAGTGAATTAGGATGGAGGGAGCTCCAGCCTCTGACTTTTTTCTAAATATCCTGAAATCAGGATGGTGTCCCGGCCACCCAGATGCTATCAGTCTATTCTAGTGTTTAGTTTTAAAGGAACCAATTGTATGGGTAAGAGGGAGTCATATTATTGGTGGTACACGGTACTGTGTCTGGCACAGTGCTGAGTACCTACAGTGCATCTTACCTCATTTCATGCAACAGCCCAAGTGAGGTAGGCACTTCATTTTGCAGATCAAGAGACCAACACATAAACAGAGTGAATAACTTACTGCAGACCACACTTAGCACGTGGCGGAGCTAGGGCTCAGACCAAGTTTGCCTGATTTCACATGTCAAACTCTTAATAGTACTATTCTAATTCCCTGTTGGCAAGAAAGTCCTACTATATGAAATTATTCTCTTTTATGTGCTTAATAATTGGTTTTGATTTAAGGACCAAAACACATTTAACTTACAAATAATAAGAGGTTCATTATTAGGGTTGTCATATTTAGCAAATAAAAATAGAGGGTATCAAGTATTTTTGAATTTCAGATAGATAAATAATGTTAAGTTTAAATTCTTATGATAAAAGTGTACCCCAAATATTTCATGGAACAATGTTAACACTAAAAATCCATTCTTTGCTTTATCTGAAATTCAGATTTACTGGATATCACATCTTATCTGGCATCCATATTCATAATGAATGAGAGCAAGTAGGTGAGTTTAGTCCCTCTGTAAGCCTAGTGTTGCTCTGTCCTGTGGCTAGTCCCTCTCATCTGGGGACTCCCCTCAGTCCCACAGTGTCTCACTGTCTGTGATACATAGATCATAGATTATAGTATGTTCAAATTTATTTTAAAATATTTTTATTAAATGATTGATATATGCAAGAGAATATATGTACCATATTCTAGTTATCAATTGCTGAGTCAGAGATTATAGGCATGTCCAGCGTGCAAGATAAGGCCTATTATTTTCCAAAATGAAGGTACAAATATTATTTTCATTGGTATACACACATTCCCTTTGTTCAGTATCCTTGCTTCACACGGGGTATTGTCAGACTTTTTAACTTTGACCTTTGTAGTGGTGTGAAGTGCTCTCTTACCATGATTTCAATTAGCATTTCCCTGATATGTAATGAGGCTGAGCATCTCTTCCCAAATTCATCATTTCTTTGTTTTTTCTTTCTTTTTTAAAAAATGTTTTATTGATTTTTTTTTTTTTTTACAGAGAGGAAATGAGAGGGATAGGGAGTTAGAAACATCGATGAGAGAGAAACATTGATCAGCTGCTTCCTGCACACCTTCTACTGGGGATGTGCCTGCAATCAAGGTACCCCCCCCCCCCCCCCCAAATCAGCTAGGGCTCTCTGTTTTTTCAAATATTTGAGTTTTAAGGAGTGCTGGAGTCTAAAAGTCTACTGTTTTAAGGAAGACACTCAGAGATAATAACTCAGGGGAAAGATTAAGCAGAGACCTTCCAGATAAGGAGTGCACCTTAGCCCTCAATGAGCAGAATGAGCCAATCGCTTCACATACAGCACCACTTGGAAACCCTTCATTTACCCAACCACCACTTCGTGTCTCCCCAGCCAGGCGTTGTGAAAAATACTTCCAAGTCAGATAGATCTATGTTTAAATTCTCCAACATTTCCTAGTTACGTGGCAGCAAGTTACTTTGTTTCTCTGTCTCAGTTGTCTTTATTATTATTATTATTTATTTATTAAAATATTTTTTTATTTTAAATCACAGTTTATATTAGATTTATTGGGATGATCACATTGTAAGTTATATAAATGTCTAATCAATGTGTCATATACATGAAACTAATATGTCTTAGTTTTCTTATCTATAAAGTAGATATGAAAAAACATGCCTTGCAGACTTCTCTATGATTAAACAAGAAATAGCAAATGGGAAGAACTGCCTGATAGGTGTTTTTTCAGGCTTCTTTCTTTTAAAGAGTTGACAAAAAAAACAACAACAACAACAAAAAAACACACCAAAACCAAAACCAAACAAAAACACCTCAAAGGGACCAATATTCTGTTCCAAAGCATTAGAATACATTTGTTAGGAATTTTGCACTTAAGTCCTTATTTGTGGCAAAGGTCAGCCTACGGTTTTTCCTAGAATGAAAATAGTGAGTGGATTTTGGAGGCAATTTGACTTGATGACTCCTTCAGAGGTAATACTGTGAATAAATCATCTGAGAGCTGAATATCTAATACACCTTCAGAGGAAGATGCCACCACCACCCATATTCCTGATTTGTGTCTTTTAATCTTTTTATAACTCAGAGTTCTTCCTGATGTCTTGCTTAGAGTATCTCCTGCTTGAGCATAACTTGTACTCTCTTCTCTCAGTAAGTGAGCACCACTATGAGACAGACTACATACACAAACTACACAGCAACATCCTGTTACATTTAAAGTTCTGCCAGTTGCTTTGCTGGCCTGGTTAAGTTGTCTATTGTATTATGGAACATTCGGGCTAGGTCAGACCTCTTGACCCACAAAAGCCCAGAGAGGTTCGGCATCTGTCTATGACACCACAACTAGGAAGAGGCAAGAGCTGGGTTCCAACTCAGGTTTTCTGAGTCACAAGTTTAGAGGGTCTTCTTCTACTGGGCATGTGTCCAATGAAGAATCCTTCAGGCATTTCCAAGGCTAAGTTTAAACTCCTTAGTCCGGGATCAGAAGACCCTAGTACCAATCTTCAGAACTGCTCCTCTGGAGCCTGCAATGACAGTAGAGATTTTATGTGCTTTTGAGGGACACCAAGTGTCACAGGTGAATCATGAATATCCTTTGGGTATATATATATATATATATATATATATATATATATATATATATTTAATTTTTAAGTGGAGAGAGACCTTTCTACCCAATTTTTAAAAGGGCGTCCAGGACCTAAAATAATGACTAAATAATTCATTCAAATAGTCACAGCAAATATTTTTAAAATCCTCTCCTAGGCCCAGAGAATATAATAGAAACAAAATAGACATGATCCCTACCCTCACTTCCCAAGTGAAGAGGCAAATGACAAATAACAACACATGAAATCACACCTATGACAGATTAAAAGAAGAGAAAACTGGTTAAAAACTACTAATCTAACCAGACTTTGTATTTCTTTGTGGACTTGATATTTGAACTTGCCTCTCCTGAGGAAGTCAAACCCCTTTAGAAACAGACTCGGTTTAACTCTCAGTTGTAATTTGAAGGTCTGTAGTTAAATCCCTAAGCCCTCTGACCCCCCTCCACTTGGCTAGGATTGTTTTTCACAGCCAGGCTGATTAGATTAACTCTTCCTCCACACCTCTCAAGCAGGCTGGGTGGTTTGAGCTCTAGAAATAAAAGGCAAGCCTGTTTGGCCAGGATCAGCAATGTACCTCCCCCACACCTGGTAGAATCTCCCTGCTGATTCCAGCTGCTGCTTGTGTAGACTGTATGATCTGACCATCCCAGAAAGACAAACCATCGAAAAGCTCTGGTGAATTTTTAAAATCTGTGGATTCGCATAATGACGATATTGTTCAGAATTTTATCTTCCATCAGGTTTTTGTTCTTGCCCAGTGGACTTTTCGTAAGTGCACATCTATTGTTTAAAAATGCAAGTGATTTACATCCTCCCTCCATCTCTAATCCTTAACAGACTCACAGAACAATGAGACATTGTACCACAGAATTGTTACTACTTCTGAGTTGGCGTTGTTCTAAATTTACCTATGGGCGTGGGCAGTCCATAGAAGGGGTGACCTGCTGAAACAACTCAATGGCAAAGCTGAAATTTGAGTCTAGGATACCTGATTTCTGGGTCTCTGCCCTCCAGGCACTAGATTAGATCCCCTGGCCTTGCTCAGATTACACATGCATGTGCACACAATGTTATCAGGAGGCCATGGGATCAGTTGATTAGAATTTTCAGTCCTTACTAATTGTAGAGAAAGTGTCACACCATCCGCTGAAAGGCCAGTTCCGACTCAGAGAAAATCAGACTGGCAATTAAACACGAGTGCGTGGTTGTAACACTTTGAAGTGAACACCAACACAAGTAAACTAAATAAGTTAAAAAAAGATTTGGGGAAGGCACAGCTGTCACATGGAGGGTAACTGATGAAAGATCAATGATGATGTGTGATTAAGGTGCCAGGTCAGTATCTGAAGTTCTGTTGGTTGTTCAAAGGGAGTCTCGATTGGTCTGAACTCAGCTGATGGCTTCCCTTTTCCATTACCTTTCTTCCTACCTCCATCTTCCCTTCATCTCTTCCATTCACATATTGGATCTGGTGGGGAGGTGACAACCCCTTACTCTTTAGGGATGCGCTTCAGGTCAGGGTATTTCTAGCCATGGAAATGCGTTAGTGTTTGGAGTCTCCTTTAGAAAATCTTGCCCTCTTCAGTCCCCCAGGAAGGGCATGGGGAAGTGTCAGAAAAGGAAATGGGCTCACCTAGAGAGAAAGTCAGGCTTTTTTCCTTGAGAACTAATATTTCTGGAGAGGCAGGCCTAGTATCTATGCCCACTGCCAAGAAGGTTTCATGTACAAACCGAACTACATTAGGCACTATGTCCTCACATCTCTTAAACCCATGCAGCGTTGATCCCTCGGCCTTAGGGGAGCAGGGAGGGAATTATCTTGAATAAGGAGAGACTGACAGTCAAACCACGGTTTGAGAGCCATATGCAGCTCTTTGGCCCCTTGAGTGTGGCTCTTCCACAAAATACCACGTGCGGGCACGCATGTACAGCACGATTGAAACTGTGGCCATTGTGCAGAAGCCAGTTTTCGGCACTCAAAAGAAATTTCAATCGTTGTACTGTTGATATTTGCCGACCACTGGAATAGGGAATTCTTCCTCCTTCACAGTTACTATAATTCGGCCAATTCCAGGACATAAGCTCAGTCCTATTAGGCTCCAGGTTCAATGCTCCTGGGAAATGTCATACGTTGGGGATACTTATTTCTGAACAGCAGAAATGTTATTATTAATTCTATTTTGCTATAGTTGCTATGTAGCAGGACTTTTATCACCCTTGGCCCAGGAAGAAAGGGCGTAGGGGTCAGGCATTTGCTGTCACCAGTTCACCCTCTTTTTATATGTTCTGCCTATTTTCTGAGGTCACTGTCATACCCCTCACTCTCTTGATGCTCCCTCCCCATACACACAACCAAACCCTCCCTTAGTTTTCAAGTCATGACTTGATTTAAATGCTTATGTCAACTTTCATATACAACCTAGTCTTTGTATCAAGTGTGTAAGGCTCCACATTTGCCTAAAGTAAATAAGGAAGTGCTGTTAAAAAAGCCATTCCTTAGGATCTTACTTATGTCTTAAATCAGACCAGTATCTTTTGTTATTATAGTTGTTTTTTAGTGTGGGGCACATAGACTTGCTTTTGTGACTTTTAATTTTGAAGGCATTGTTGGTCGACACCCCTGAATACATGTCTACCCTTTCATTAATCAGTAAGACAAATGCACATGCCAGTTTAGGCTGGCTGGCCTGTTCAGAGTGATTGGATCAAGGTTATCTTCTCAACACTTCTTCGACCCTAAAGCATAGACACAGTCTACAGAATGGAGTCCTGATTTGGGAGCTGGTGAATTCTTTATGGGTTTCAGAAGTGCATAAACACAGGTGAACATAGAGGAAGGGCCCATCTACTGGCTTGAAACTCCAGAAACAAATTCCTGTTCAATGCCCAGGAAAACTGGTTTTCTGGTTAAAGTTTCAGTTTCAGGGAGACCAGAGGTTCTTGGGATATGCTTTATTGAATTTGGGACCAGGTGGAGAGAACAGGGAAGGAAGCCATGTGCTTAAGTCAAAATTGTGGGTGACATTCTTGATTTTTCTCTTCTCGGTATCCCTATTATTAAGTTTGTCAGGGCCACCTTCAAAGCATCTTCTGAAGTCACATCTGTTTACCTTCACTATCATCACCCTAGACAAGCCTCTGCCATCCCTCACTTACTCAACTTGATTACCTCCTTGCACTAAGTTTTTGTGCATCTTCTCTTCCTGCTTTCTTATTTTGTCTCTGTGCAAAAGATAGAGAAATCCTTTATAATTGTAAATTAGATTACATTTCATTTATGCTTAAACTAGAGGCCCAGTGCATGAAATTCATGTAGGGGGAGGGGGTCCCCTCAGCCCAGTTTGCACCCTCTCCAATCCAGGACTCCTCTGAGGATGTCTAACTGCCGGTTTAGGGCAGGATCAGGCCTAAACTGGCAGTTGGACATCCCTCTCACAATCCTGGACACTGGTTCCTAATCACTCATCTGCCTACCTGCCTGATCACCCCTTACTGCTCCCCCCTCCCTCCACC